>JAOPUA010000072.1:10267763-10277904 GCA_027122455.1 Trisopterus luscus
TCGGACACCACTACAAAATGGCGTGGTCCCTATATAGTGCACTATATAGGGGTTAGGGGGTGATTTCGGACACAGCCAGACTCATTGGACTCTGGGGTCGGGTGAGGCTGCACACCTGTTATGCATTGAGCCATCAATGAGCACAGGTGTCGTGACATGCCACCAGGTGTGCTGTGATTAGCCGTTACAAGCCGTTTTAGGAAAACAGCCCCTTAAGACATCACAGGTGTGCGTGTGCACCTAGATGTGTGACGGATAGATGAGCAACGTTTGCTACAGTCCACTGGGCAGGCTGATCTATCCAGCACACATCTAGGTGGACACGCCCGCTTTCTGCCCACATGATGTCATAGGGGGCAGATTTCCAAAACAGCTTGTAATGGCTAATCACACCACACCTGGTGGCACGTCATAGCAACTTTAAACTAGCTGTCACCCCACACTAACTTGTTCATGATGTAACCACCGGTGGGGGTACTTTTGGCCACAGAACCATCAAATATTCAGTGCAGTAAAATAAGTAATTCATTGTCATTGTCCTAGAATAAGACTCCCTCCTGGGTATTCCATCAAAGGCGCTAACAAAGGCAGCCCTTAGTTGATTAAGCCTGGTCAGAACTAGTGCCAACTTCCACTTAAGGCTTAAGCCATTCCATCAATGCAACGCCATGTTCAGCCGCGCCTTACTCAGGTCAGCTCAAACAAGGCTTACATTATCATGGATTACGCGTGTCCACGAGATATGTAACCAGCCCAGAACCATGAATGTCAAATCATGGATCAAATGTCCGAAAAGGACAGAGCGGGATCTTTTCCAGCGGCGAACAGAAGCTGCTTGTGGAGGTCTATGAGGAGTACAAGCGTATAATAACTCAACAAGGGAACACTGTAACTATTAATAAAAACAGGGAGGCCATCCGGCAAAAAAAAATCAGGGATCTGTGGATTGCATAAGTAGTATTAATTGAATAATAATATTGACTTGCACCCGGTTGTACAGGGTTCAATCCCCACACAATTAGTAATATAGGAAGGATTACTGGAGAAATTAGGGTTTTTAATTAGGGTTTTTTTTTCTTACTGTGCGTTCACACCAAAAGCGACAGGGCGACACGACTCCATACAAAGTTAATATAGAGACGTGTATCAGGTGACCTTTGTCGCTAGAGAAACCTGCAGCAAGATTTGACTTGTGGCGCGACATGAAAGCCCTGTCACAGGCCAGCACGTTCATGAGGATTTGCAGAGCGACACTTTCGCTCGAGTTGAAATATTTGAACGTTTTGAATATTTGAACGATGAATGCAAATCAGCGTTCACTCCCTGAGTGACATAACCTAACAGCCAATCAGGGTTCAACCGGTCAACCGTTCCATGCAGATGCAGAGTAAACCGCAGCATGGAGGAGAAGAGAGGAGTGTGATTGTTGCTGTTTGCGACTCCCGGAGCTCTATATATAATATAAATTCATATAACATTAAATGTATAATATAATCTATAATATCACGGCCAAAAACTGTGTGCGCCTCCGGATGATATCATGAATAGACTGCATCGGGTTCTCCGACGTCTCTGGTACTTCCACAACAACTCAACTTCCTCATACATGAGCGACTACATTCGCTGAAATCACAAATCACAAATCACTACAACGAGGGATTACGACTTGTCGCGCAACAAAACTCAAGCGACAGCTTGACACACCTAGAGACAAATGTGTCTTTTGGTGCGAACGAACAGTGAAAACATGCAATACATTTCTTACAAAGGGTGTATACAAAAGCGAATTCCCTAAATTATAGAATAAGGCAGGTTGGACGGTGCTTATGCATTTTGAAATCATCATCACTCTATTGGGATTAATGGTGAACAATTCTGCATTTGGCATAGTTATTTTATATGCAGATATGCAGAATCTTTAATTTAAATTTTTTTAATTTACACGATCGGCTATTTTTTGCCAGCACGCCTCCCTAGCCTTATTATGTGCAAATTTGTTGTCCCGAGCTGTTATCAGATTTTTGAACTCCTCATAGGAGTTAATTATGACTATATGTTCCTCTTGAGTGAAATAGACTGCTGTTGATCTATCCAGTTTGTAAAGGTGAGTACAATGAAGCGATAAACGCCCCTTTCACGTAAACGAACGTTGAACCTAAAGCGGAAAATCTAGCTTGACTAAACAAATCCTTGGAGAGTGTCACAGTACCATTTAACTCTGATTCTCTCGAGTTGTGTCTCTGTCCATCCAGGTTTTCCAGAGAAAGCCGTGGTATGTTCAGCGAGGTTAGTAGTATACCCCACAGGTTAGTTTGGTCGGATAAGTTGCCAGGGTTACTTAGCTGAGATTCCCTTAAGTTACGTTAATGGGACCCAACTCTAGCTGAAAGAACCGAGGCTTAGCAAAATTAGCCCGGCTTTGCCTTAAGCTTTGTTCATGGAATACCCCTTCCATAGACTAGACCATTTACATTTGTTTCTGTACAATAGTCCCGTTTTCACCCTGTAATAATACAGATTGAAACACATGGCATGCATATATCTTATATATATATATATATATATATATACCACCACTGTCCTAGGCCCTATGTGGTTCCATCTCCAGTGCCCTGGCACTAACCTGTGCTGGAAGAATGTCTCTAGGGCCTTGCAGACGGCGTAGCGCTCCTGGACCGTCAGAAGGTGGTCCAGCTGCTGGCTGAAGGTGCGCCCGTGCACCTTTATGCTGGGGGGCAGGATCTCCGCTACCCACTGCAGAGAGCTGAGGGCCGGGGAACTGCAACCGAAACACTGGTCTGTTAGCATGGTCTGTTAGCTTGAACTGTTAGCATGGTCTGTTAGCTTGAACTGTTAGCCTGGTCTGTTAGCTTGAACTGTTATCCTGGTCTGTTAGCTTGAACTGTTATCCTGGTCTGTTAGCTTGAACTGTTAGCCTGGTCTGTTAGCTTGAACTGTTAGCCTGGTCTGTTAGCTTGAACTGTTATCCTGGTCTGTTAGCTTGAACTGTTAGCCTGGTCTGTTGTCTGCATTGTCATCTGCATTACGATATAACAACTTATTTTTACATAACATTTTTTTAATTTTAAGAAAAGTCAAAGAAAACGCAAAGAAATCTCATTAGCTTGTATCTGTTATGACAAATTTGGGGCTCTAATGCAAAACAAAACAAAATGAAAAACAAAATATGACTCCCCAGTAGTATGAGGAAGAATCCAAATCAACACCAAGTAAGACATCAGAAGTGTACTCAGTACGATTTGAGGACAGACTGAACCCTTGAACTTCCTGCTAACAACCAGGAGCCAACTTCATTTCCTGACAACATTGTAATGGAAGTCTTTTTAATCACTGGCCTGTGACTCCTCAATATAAATAATATTTAAAATCGAACAAATTGGCTGCTACACCACGATCAATCTCCCTCCAATCCCTGCTCTGCATACAGTCTATGTTCTCACTCCCTGGACTAGCTGCCCAGCCACTAGTGTCTAATGAGTGTTTTGTCGCGCATGAACTTTTTTGGCGGCGGAAACGCCGCCAGAATAATAATAAGCTCCTCCGCCGCCAACCGGACTTCCAGCGGCTCTGTCCAAAGGAACAGAATTGCAGAGCTTCAATTCCTCGACGGTGAAGGCAAGCATCCGTCCACCACATCGCATCTACGTATGATCAATTGTGTTCATTGAAAATAACGTTATAGTAGTGTAGTATAATAATTATAATGATAATAGTGCTGCTCGTGGGGGGACCTGGAGCGCGGCACGGCGGCGGGGGCCAGCGTGGACCCCCCAGAGTCCTCGGGGTCGCTGTGGTCCGAGTAGCAGTAGTCGGCGGGGCCGTCCTCCACCACCAGGGTGGGCATGGCCCCGCTGCCCTGCAGCATGGACACCACCTTCTCATGGGAGCAGTTCCTAGGGAGAGAGAGAGAGAGAGAGAGAGAGAGAGAGAGAGAGAGAGAGAGAGAGAGAGAGAGAGAGAGAGAGAGAGAGAAATGAAGACAAAGAGAAGTAGAGAATACAGAGGCGGCGTTAGAGATGGACTAAAGGCAATTAGGCTTCCTTTTCAGCGCACGTCCACAAAAGGTAACAAGCACTTCAAACAGAGCAATAAACAAAGCATGTGGTCCAACCCAGAGGACTTTGTACCATTTGCAGTGATACAGACTGGAGGGCCTTCTGGCTCTGGGTACACTCTCTCCCTTTTGTCTCTATTGACCTATAGTGCCAACAGAGCTGCTCATGGGCTTGACTCATCCCCCGGACAAGTGCACGCACACACACGCACACACAAATGCCCTCAATGATACGCACGCGCACGAGCACCACACACAATACTACAGACAGGTACACACATTATACACATTATTAGACACATTATAACGCATGTGCACACACACACACACACACACACACACACACACACACTCACACACACAAATACACAATACTACGCACGCACCCACCACCACAAACATACACACATACACAAAATACTAAGAAATACATAAGCCTCATCCTCGCATGTACACACACAAGCACCACACACACACACACACTCACACACACTCACACACACGCTCTCCCCCACAGCCTGGCCTCATTGTGTTTTCTGTTGTCTCATAAACACCTCCTACCACTGCTGTGGACCGTCACCTCCTCCAGGCCAGAACTGACCTATGACTCCCCTCAGCGATCCGGCACACACTCCGATGCGCTCGGTTAATGCGGATATCGACTGAGATTTGTGGGGGATACATTTCAAATCTTTATTTGAAACCAACGACAGGTCCTGCTCTTCCAGAGAGATTTGGGAGGTGGAGAGGTTCCGGGGGTGATCTCAACTCCTACTTGAAGACTCATGAACAAACATGTGCACACAGACACACAACGACGCAAAACACACACAAAGTCACAAAGACGCGCACACACACACACACACACACACACACACACACACACACACACACACAGACACACACCTATGCACCACACCCACCCACCCACCCCCACCCCCATGATACACGTACACGTGCAGACGTGTACATGCACACGATTCAAACCCGCTGAGCCAACCGACTGACACCTACCCACACAACACACTTTTCCAGTGAAAATGACTCATGCATGAGGTGGTACACGTGCGTACACCACACATACACATGCTCCCACTCACGCACGCGCACGCACACGCACACGCACACGCACACACACACACACATACACACACACACACACACAGACTGTGACACAAACAAACACACACACACACACACACACACACACACACACACACACACTCACCTCATGTCCAGCCCGTTGAGGAAGAGGATGCGATCTCCTGGCTTCAGGCCACATTCCTGAGCAGGGCTGTCTGAGAAGGACGGAGAGGGTGGTCAGGGTCAACAGATGACGGCGAACAGATACTCGGCCAGCAGTAGTAAACTGTAAAAGAGTGTCTGGAAAAGTTTCAAATCAACACTGATTTGAGAATATCTCAAATACAACAGTAGCTGGCGTCACTCTGCCCTTTCCGTTCTTGGTTTCTCGGCAAGGCTATGTGCTGTCTCCCCCCTGAAGTTCTGCTTCAGCAGAGAAGGACTGCTGGACCTCAGGTTAATGTAGCATTAACCACATACTTGACTAAGGAAACACACAACATCAACAAACAAAAGCATTCTTTCAACTGATGGAGACGGAAAAAATGTCCCCTAGCAGTAAACAATACGTTCTTCCTAATGAATGGCTTGCTCGCATCCTGTCTGTCTACAATATCATCTAGGTCCACAAAGCAGCAGTCCCACCAAGTGTGCCATTGGCATACACTCTCACTCACACGCTCACAGTTACATACACTCACACACACAAACATGCATAACGCCAATTCCCTTAGGACAATACTTGTCACTCTGTTACACACACACACACACACACACACACACACACACACACAGACAAACATGCATACACATACACACAGTCTTGTTCACACTGACGCACTGAAGTTTCTTTTCAAGGAGTTTAGTTGGGAAGAGCTTTGTTTTTTTCAATGCACATTTCATGATTAAATTCATGTGCCCACTCAATTGTTAATGGGACTTTGTTTAGGGACTCCACGACGATCAGAGGCTGATTGTGGGCTTCATTTTTTCGTATTTTGTATTTTTTTTTTCGTATTGTAAGGTTAATGTAACATAAAACAACTTAAATGTAAATGTTCTCCACTGTGCTTTGTGGACATAAAGGGTTGGTGATCCTCGAGTTCCTCAATGCTGTATCATGTAGTACTGGTTTGAACCTTAAGGTTTTGTTGTTGAGAATTGACCAAATACGATAAAAAATATTTCTTCTACTAGGGTTGTGCCGATGGACGTGATGGCTGACCCACATCACGATGGAGAGCCACCATCATGACGCCACCCCCCACCCCCCCCACACACACATTAATCCTAGTCTCTTCTATAGTTAACCTAAAAACTCTGCTGGGAGTGCTCTGTAAATTAAATTCAGAATATAACTAATGCAAACTAATGCTCATTATTATCATTATTTTAAATACTGTAGCCTATGCCAGAGACGGGACCTCCGAGATCTGATCACATTTCTTGAGCCAGATTACACAGTGCCATGTCGCCAAACTATGTGCAGCTGGAGAAAATGTACAGCGAAGCAGCAGCCTCGCTCTGTGAGATCCTGACCTTAGAGGAGAAAGTTGCCATCACCACTTATGCTTGGACAGCATTGAATATGGAGGCGTGTGGACTGTGACCGTTACTTTTTTACTGACTGGGTTGTGCAGAGTGCGGCCCGCTCAATACCAGAGAGGCACACTGCGGAAAAAACATGAATTTTCTTTTTCCAAATATTACCACTATCTCTTTTAGTGCGTGTATGTTAAATTAAATGGTTTTATATCTTAAACTAATTCAGTTGCAAAGAGGAGGCGCGCAGCATCAATATCCTAATTTTAAAAAGTGAAAAAGAAATGTGTCAGCCAACATCGACACATTTAACAGTAAAATTGACATAAATTGACATTCACAACCCTGCTCTATGCTCTGTAATATCTAGTTTATCATCATTTCTATTCACTTCTGCGTGGAGCACACGCAAGTGGTCATGTAGATTGGTCGTCTGCCCGTCTTTTGCGAGGATCATGTGCGGATCACACACTCGTGTCCCTTGGCTGTCCACTCTCATAACACCCACCACCACCACCACCAACCACCCCCCCCCCATTGAGACTCTATATTTTTGTAATAATAAGATGAAAAACGAAAAGTATTCCATTGTCCGATGTTTAGTTTTTGTTGACAAAAATGAATCCACATTTTCCCATCATAGAAAACAAGATGAATAAAAAGTATGAATAAAGATGTATTCATTAGATTATTCCCTTTATAACATTTTTATAAAACTTAAAATCAAACTATAAAACACCATTATGCAACGGATTCCCTTTCTAACACAGGAACCATTGTGTAACGCTAAAGGGTCATTGGCAGCGCATTAATGCGTCAGCGAACATCTCACTTTTTACTGTAGACACACGCCACACATCTCCCGAACAGAAAACCACCGGATCCGCTGCTGACAAACAGGGCTGCCTACCATACCAAAATACATTCACACGCCTCCGCTATGGAGGGCTGGCGAATGGGCAGGTTGACTGTCTGGGCTAGCACACCACGCACACACAGAGAGAGAGGAGGCGTCTGGGGAGGTGGATGCTTTGGCTACCGTCGTGTTTTAAACAGAGGTACCAACTCTAGAAGGTCTAGCTAACATCATGGAAGAAGGAACAGTGCCTAGGATAAATAATGCAGCTTTTCACATAATGAGCTGCTCTTTCTGACCAATTTAACCAAAGTACAGGTGTGAAAACACCTGTAGCTAGCATCATGGTGGCTAAGCTAGAATGGTGATGGTAAGGAACAGAAACCTGGGGTGGACCAGCTGGTAAAATTGTTTGGAACGACAGTAGGTGGTAGGGTTTAGTTAGCATGGTGTTTGGAACAACAGTATCTGGTAGGGTTTAACCAGCATGGTATACCAGGCTGGTTAAACCCTTCTGGGAACAACAGTAGGTTTCAGCTAGCATTATAATGGGGACAAAAGTAGCTGGTTTAGAACACAAGTATAAGTATAGTGAACAACAGCAGCAGGTAGGTTTAGATAGCGTGTGTTATGAACCACCGTACCTGGGATAACAGAATCGATGCTGACGGGAGCGTGACCACGCAGGGTGAACCCAAAGCTCTTCTTCCCCCGGTAGACCCGCAGAGTCCTGAAGGAACAGAGACGCATTGAGGCACGGCTACCAAAATAACCGCTCTGGATCTGTTGGCTTCAGACAGGCTCCTTCAAGTAAAACCAACATGCTTTGCACTGAATCTTTTTAGGATCTTCCGGGAGCTTTTCTGGGTGAGTTTGTTTTGCTACAATGCGAACAAAGAACAAACAAAAAAGAGTCAGAGGGATGGCTGCTGAGTTTGAAGTTGTCTCGGATCATGATAAACTTTGTTTCCTCTGGCTATTTTTTTTCCCTCTCCCTCTCTGTGCATTGAAAAAAAAAAAAAAACGTTAGACCAACTAATATATAAATAATACGGCCAAAAGGACAACACTCCATTAAAACCACAGGCACCATTGACATTTTGCCGACAGTGATGTCCCCTACTCTAACTCCCGAGAGACGAGAGTTACACCGAGCAAGAACCGGAGCAATCGGCCTGTTGTTGCCATGGAAACTATTCAAGGCAACACCACTGCAAGATGTAAACACGGAGAGGTCCGCAGAATAAACCACTAAAGGGAGAAGAGGGGATGTGAAAAGAAAAGAAGCAATACATCATTTTCTTTATACTGTTGGTTTTGCCCCCACAGGCCAGTTATGTAAGAGGGAGCATCCTGCAGAATGGGGGGAGGTGGGGGTGGGTGGTGCTCGCGGAGGTGGTGCTCAGGGGGGAGGGGGTGGGGAGGAAAGAGGGGGAGGATTAGTGCTGGATAGAACCACTGCCCCTCCCCCAGATCCCAATTGTTGTGCGTATGGCTTGAATAATAACAATGAAGACTAAAAACGGAATTCGCTTGGCATGCGAATCATTGACAATGATTGGTAACCTGCCGTTTCCAATCGGTTCCAGCTCCGCCGTGAGCTACTTGACCTCTCAAACAACAAAGACACACCCAATTAAAAACGAGACTGTGTTTTTGTGTTTGCGTGTGTGTGTGTGTACAGCCCTGTCTCCCCTCTCGGCACATCCTGGACAACGCAGAGACCATCACATCCGTAACCATCTGTAACCAAGACAATTTGACAGCCCGTGTCCATCCTGTTTTCAGTTGGTCACGACACACTGTCCAATTAAATCATTGGCAGCTCTTTAGGAGCTTTTTTTGGGAGCCAGCCCAGTGGGCTTCCAGATTGGGCTGCTGATTGCCCCCCTGGTAGCGCTCATTAGCTGGGGTGAATTTCGGTTCGAGAGAGCGACTGTCGGCTCCACTTGACTCAAGAGATTGCGGGATTGGGACCCACAGGAGGATTAAGGAGGACGACAGTCTAGTGGTGAGGGCTGTTTAACTCCTAAGCTGCTTCGAAAGTTCTGGAGTTTCTGGACCCCTTCTGTCCAGAGTCTACCAGTCGGTACCCTGCTACTATCCCCTACATGCTGCTCAATGACAGTCATCTTAAACCAACCGTCAGTGGCGTCAGATAGAGAGACTTGTATCAGTAAAGGGCATACTGCTTCCAGTTTCTATCTCCATCTCCATCCATCTCCAAATAATTATGTGGAACAATCGTCCACCGTTCTCCCCCCCCTCCTAATTACAGCCACTTTCAGCAGTGCGTCAGCCTTCCTGTGTTCGCAATGAGCCCCGGAGTCCCTCTTTCGCCGTGCAGCGTGACCTGCCAATACGGTAAATATTAAAATATTTCACCACCTTTCACATGGGGATTACAGAGACAGCAGCATGCCGCGCATGGGCCCGGCCTTCTGGAGGGCGTGTTGCCCACTATGATTAAGGCTGGATGGATTAGCCCTGGATCTGCTCCAACGCCACGGTATTGTGTTGCACTGAAAGGCACGCTGGTGTTGGGCTGCGTTACGTAGCCGACAGACACCCGCCACGGTTGCCAG
>JAOPUA010000072.1:10392072-10412100 GCA_027122455.1 Trisopterus luscus
ACACACACACACACACACACACACACACACACACACACACACACACACACACACACACATACACACACACACATGTGCTCTGTCTCTCCCTCTCTCTCCCTCCTTTCTGGCTCTTTCTCTGTTCTCCATTTTTACTCTACTCTATCTTTTTCAGACACTCCTAGACGTCTCTGGTCTGCAATGTAAAGATAAAGGAGATGTCAGAAAGTGGAAAACATGGAGGGGGAAAAAGGGAGGATCAGGGAGGTGGAAGAGGAGGAGGAGGACATGAACCGCTTCACCCTGACCTCCGACCCTCTCCTCCCGTGGTGGTGGGTCCCACGCCCCACCAGCCCGCCAACAGGAGGCACCTTCCACGGGGCATCGTAATCCAGCTAACGGGCACGGAGGGAAAGTGGGATAGCCTGGACGACGGCGAGCTCCTCTTCTCCGGCCTCCACCCCGACGATGAGGACCCTTGCCCCCTCATCTCTCTGTCCACCGAGGACGAGCCCTCCCCTGAGGAGGGCGAACGAGAGCCGTGCGCCATGGCTTTCCACTTCCCTCTCTCCCCGTCCTCCCCCGACTCTCTGGGGAGCTGCTCCCCCTCCTTGGCCATGGCGGCGACCGGTCCGTCCGGCTTCCTTTCCCCAGGCCCGCCGTCGCCCACCCACCGGCCGGCGCTGGCCAGCCTGGTGAAGTCCCTGTCCACGGAGCTGGAGCTCAAGGAGGGCTCCACCCTGAGGCCCCGCCCGCTGCTCAGCCTGGTGAAGTCCATCTCCACCGAGCTGTCCCGCTCCGAACCGGAGGTGTCCCAGTCCAAGTCCGACTCCCGCCTCAACCTCCACCTGCTGAAGCAGCTCACCCAGCACAAGGGCCGCAGCAACGGCAGCAGCAGCAGCAGCAGCAGGGACTCCCGCACCGCACCCCCCTCCCCCGGCTCCCTCTCCCCCAGCGGCGAGGGCCCAAGGGGGAGCTTCTTCAAGCTGGAGCTGGAGGACACCAAAAAGAAGCTGTCTGAGGCCATGCAGGAGCCTCTCAGCAGCATGTTCAGTAAGATGCGGAGGGACGAGAGCAGCGGGAGCCCGAAGCACCAGTGGCGAGCATCGCAGGGGGCCGGGCCCTCCCCGGGACGAGCGGAGGGTACGACGGACACAGGGGCCTCTCAGGAATCTCCGTTGAGGAGTGCCAAGAGAGTCGACACGATGGACCTTCCTCCCGCCTTCGATTGGCCCAGCGTGAGACATCCAAGGCGGGGACGCCACGGAGCGTGCCCGGTACACCACCGCCGCCGCCACCCCATTAGCCGCCCCGATAACAGGGACGAGGGACTGGAAATATACGGCAACGATGACGCCATGCGGGTCATCGCCGTGGACACCCAAAGCAGAGAAACAAGGGCGCAGACTTGGTCTCCACCCTCTTTCAGCGCTGCGATCAGGGCCGCTCCCCCCACCCCGGTGCCAGGCAAGATCCTGCTGTGCGTGGCAGTGTTGTCGTATTTGTACTTCACGCTCCCGCTGGGCCCCTACCTGTCAGGTGCAGGTCTGGGGCTGGCTATGGGCTTCCTCCTGGGGCTCTTTCTCCTCAACCTGGGCTCTTCCAGGTGTCGGAGACCCCCCCCCACATGCATGCGGAAACCTTCCCTGCTGGGACTGGAGATGGGAGTGAGGAACATTGCTGCCAGCCCTGAGCCTGAGGTCCTGAAGGTAAATTCATTGGGTTAAGCTATGGGTTAAGATACATTTCTAAATCCATAGTTTTTTGACCATATGACAAAAATGTCATACATTCTTTCATTTAGTGTTGATATAGTTAACATAGGGCACAGTGAATTTACTCCAACTAGTCAGACATTAAATGTATTATATCTTGACACGCCATGCCTTTATTTACGTTTCTAAGTAACTATTTAATAAACGGTGATAGACACACACAGATTGTTTTACCAATCACCTGCCAAGTATCTTTTGATTTCGATTTTCAGTTTCCAATGACAACCTAGCACATGGTTCTGTGTAACAAACCATCTGCCGCATCAGGTTAACTCTTTGTGCATTGCATGCATTTCTAGTGTTTAAGTGTCTCTTTTTAATTGAGAAGTATGCCACTGACTTATCCCTCCTTTGAACAACACACTTTCTCATGTGATGCGTGACAATAAGACAAATATTTGCACAATGACAATGATTTTCAATAATTGAATACTGCAGTCAGAGCATTCTTCAGTACCATAAGCTTGTTTGAACCCGAGACCGATAGGACAGCTCCTCTTGAGTCACTGTCAGATCCACGGGCAATCATAGAACATAAAGAGGCAGTGTAAAGGGCTAATTAGACAGGACCAACTGTGTAATTAGCCGCAACTCAATCAGCTTATTCCCAGAAATGCTAATTATGAGTGTGGTTTCTGTCAGGCTGCTAGTGTGTGACGGTGGCCTGTACGGAAGAGTGCTTCAGGGGCTCCTAACACCTAATGAGTGTCTTTGACATACAGACATGCTTTTGCCTCCAGCAGTCCATTCCACTCCTCCAAACTCAACAAAAACAAGTAAATCATTACGTAGTATTGTGTGTCTGGGTCTCTCACCAAGGGCTTATTTCTCACAACACTAGTGTTCATTTCCCTGTGTCGGGTACATTTTTTGGTTTCTCTCCCCAGGGCTGGATGAATGAGATGCAGGAGTACGACCCAGAAACCTCCCACCCCTCCCTGATGGTGTCGGTGTTCGCCTCGCTGGAGGGCTCCTCCCTTCGCCTGGAATCCCCGCGGTGTAACGTCAGCCGCTGGGCTCAATACGAAGACGACCCGCCCCACGACGTCACCTTTGTCACAACGCGTACTTTCCTCCTGGTGAACAGTAAGGTAGGAGGGTGGGGCGGACGGGGTGCATGATGCCACTACCTGTCAAGCCACAATGACTAAACTGAGCTCTATATTTATTGTTAGTGAAATAAAGGCCAAATAAAGGTTTTCTGTAAAAAAAAGTACACGCCATCAATGGCCAAATTAGAAAAAAAAATTTAACACAGGCATCCGTCTTAATGTGGATATAACATCAGCGTCTGTGTCTGGGGCTTGTTTGACTGGTGAGAGCCGGTATCGTTACTGGATAACTCTGACACAGCCTTTACACAGACAAAGACATTCAACCACCCGTGGTCAGACTCTAAAGTCAACAAGCTGTGTTCTAACTATTGTAGGATGTAATTCACATGAGCCTGATAAGCTGACAGCAAAAGAGGTTAAAACCAGGGTGTGGATGAAAGTTAAGCTAAAGGATGATTAGCAGAGAACACTTACCTTTCACCTCACAACTCACACAATGGAGACCTATGCATCTAGTCCAGACATCTATATTTTATCTTTATATATCAATTAAATTAATTTAATTGATATATATCCGACATTCAATTTTAATCGAATTCATTTTATAAAACACTATATTAAATCACCTCACAACAAGTCAAATACATTAAATGAAATACATTGAACTAAAGGCACATTTAATTAAATACAATTCAATGAAACGAGTTCAGTGGTCAACTGCTGTTCCCCCAGGTGTCCCTCCTGCCGTCGGTGTTGGCCCGTAAAAGGGCGTGGAACCCCAAGTACCCCATCTGCATCCAGCTGGCTGAGGGGGCCTCCTCCCTGGGAGGGGAGGAGGCGGTGTCCCCCGAGCCCCAGGAGAGCCAAGGGGAGCCTGACCCGGTGGACCCAGAGACCCCAAGCAGACAGCCTGGCCATGGCTCCCAGCCTGCACCGCACCCTCCCACCACGCTCTACCTCTTCGGCCGCACGGGACGAGAAAAGGAAGAGTGGTTTCATCACTTCCTGTCGGCGTCCCTCGACGGCACAGGAATAGAGAGGGACCGGTGGAAGGAGCGGGTGGATGCCAGATGTGTGCCCAGAGCGGGTAGGAGTCAGAGAGAGAGAGAGGCCTTACGTATTCATCCAAAAGGTGAAGCGTCTCTATGTAAGCGTATGCGTGGATTAGGGATTATATGCTTCGATACTCGATACAATCCACCCTCGGTACCCTTACTTTGATGTTGCTGATGCTACGTTGGAATATTAAATGATCATAGCACATCATGAATATCTCGCAGTTGTCTGATAGATATTATGATATTTTGTATATGACAATTCCCCCGAAATAATACAATCTTATATATTTTATGTATTTATATTATATCTCCTGCATATTTAGTTTGTCATTTGTCACAAGTCTGCACTTTACATCCTCATCCTCATCATCATTGATGCCCTATAAACCATCACGTACAAACCAGAGGAGAACCCCTCTCTGTCTAACGTCTCTCCTAGATGACCTCTCAACCCTGCAGAGCGTCAGTCCCCAAAGTCAGGGTGGGGTCAGCTGCGGTGCCAGCAGGCAGGCCAGTGCCGAGGAGGACGAAGCCCCGTCTTCGCCTCCCCTTCATCACCAACACCATCAGCATCTTCATCATCCCACCCCTCCTGTCCCCCAGACCTCAAGCGGCTCCATTGGGGGGCTTTCCCTGCTGGACTACCCCAGCTACATGGCCCGCCTGCTGGCCTCGGCGGAGAGGCTGAGTCCCCTCCCCAGCCCCACGGCCCTGAGCAGTACGGAAACCAGTCCCACCGCCGCCGGGGACAGAGTAAGTCGAGCTTGTTCCACGCCGCTGGCCTGCATGTAACTGATAGTTGCGGTTGTGATGAGTACAGGAAGGAATGTGGTATGACCTCAAGTGACAATTCAAAGAGACAGCTGCATGAACTTATTGTTTTGAACTTGGCGAAATGCCATGTCCTGACTAAGCTTAAGAGCCTTGGATCACTGTGATTCGCTTTTCTCTCTCCTCCCTCCAGTGTACCTGCGATCTACCGGAATCCCCGGCGTGGGTGAACGCCCTCGTCGGTCGAATCTTCTGGGACTTCCTGCGTGAGAGGCTCTGGTCTGACGCCATGTCCCGCAAGATCCAGAAGAAACTGAGCAGAATCCATGTGAGTTCTGGATGCAGTTAGCGTGAGACGACGACCGTTTGGGACATTGTCTGAGGATGGTCGTCTGTGACCGTGTCTCTTGTGTCCCGTAGCTGCCCTACTTTATGAACGAGCTGACTTTGACGGAGCTGGACATGGGCTCCTGCATGCCCCAGATCACAGCTGCGTCCGGCCCAGAGGTCAACCACAGAGGTGGGTGTGGTTGGGACGTGGCTGTGTACTATTGAGTGGGGATGCATGCATCCAGATGAACAGATATCCAGTGTTGGGAATGTAACTTATTACTAAAAAGTAATTGGTTATAGTTACTCACTACTTGTTTCAAAACTTTTCATCGGATTGCTCCGGACGCGCCATTTCGGCCCCTTCATCGAATCTGTTTGGTGTCTGTGTGTGCGTGTCTGTGTGTGTGTGTGTGTGACGCGCGTGTCCTGGCTTGTGTGTAAAAACACTGGCTCCGATTGGCTACCATGAAACATGACTCGGCCTTAGCCAATCATTACCGCTTATCTCGTTGTTAACCCACCCGGTCTCCTCACTAGCAGTTTGTGTGTGGAGCCAGGGGTGTGGATCGGATTAAACTGTTTATTCAATCAATTCATAATATTTGCATTCAGTGTTCAGTAACGGTAAGGGCGTTGTAACAACGGTAACAGTAATTAGTTAGATTACAGAAAAAAAAACATGCATCACACACACACACACACACACACACACACACACACACAGGTGAACAGATGGACAGGTGGACAGGAATGTAAGACACAGACAGACAGACAGGCTGGCTTGAATAGATGGCAGGTGTGGACACGATTATAGTTTAGTCCAGATCATGAGTTCATAAGAGTTTCATCCCATATTAAATCACTCAATCGTCACAGAGATGCAGTGTCGGTAGTCTCACAAATCAGACAGCAGACAAGCCCAAATCTGGCTAAACGAGGCGTTTCACATTTCTTTCCTTCATACTCGTTTCAAACCAATCATGTTGCTGTAGGATGGGATCTCTTGACGCATAATTTCTGAACACAATCTCGGCCAGTGAACATTAAAAAAGTGTCTATCCCGGCTTTAAACCACCATTGTGTAAACTGGCCACTGCAGAAATACACTTCAAATACCGACACAAAGGAGTTTGTCTTTTGTAGTTATACCTGGCATAACTCCGCTCCTCAAAATGTTTGGTGTCCTCCCTCAAGAAGCTCTGTATGTCTTATGAGGAAGGCTGGATCTGAGATTACTGTGTCCACCTCATGCTTGCATATCATCTTATTGAGACGTATGTGTTATGGTGTGCATTTGAATTATAATAATCTACTCACAGTCCCTCTCTCTCTTTCTTCCCTCTCTCTTTCTCTCTCTCTCTCTCTCTCTGTCTGTCACCATTCTATTACACGTTTCCTTGCTCCTCCGTTTAATAGACAACATGTGTCATCTCCGCTGGGGATTTATAATCTGGCCTGATTTAGGCTAGATTTTGTGAGGGCCTAGCGTGCTGTCAGACTGTTTAATCGCACCAAAAGAGGATCTGTCTAGATTAGTGACGAGAGAGAGGAAGATGTGTTTTCATCTAATACAACGTAATTAAATACTATATAATTAAAAACATTGTAGTTCAATATGCTGTAGTTAAATTCAATGTTGTTAAATACAATTTGACATTTATTTGTATTCAAACTCAAATCTTTTATTTTTAATTATTTTTAATTCTTTTTTATAATGTTTTTGATTCCCAAACAAACAGGAAGGTATTTGAAATCGTTCAGTGTGTACTCATTCTCCACTCTCATTATGATGTGAATAATCAGCTGACAAAAATCATGAAGAAGAGGATGAGTCTGAGGAGGAATTGGCGTGAGTCATGTGGTAGCCTAACGATGTGTTCTCTCCATGCTCCGCCCCCGCGCAGGGCTGTGGCTGGAGCTGGAGGTGGTGTATACAGGCGCCCTGCAGATGACTCTGCAGACCAAGTTCAACCTGTCTAAACTGGGCAAGGAGGGCAGCAGTGAACCATGTTGCCCTGACATGGGACTACAGGGGTTAGTCCCCCCCCCCCACACACACACACACACACACACATACACACACACACACACACACAAACACACACACACACACAGTTCTGCCTCACATTTCCTTGATTGGCCTGGCTCTCTGCTTTCGAGGGATTAAAGTTGAAGGGAAATGATGGCCCCTTACATTCTAACTAAGCTAACTGATGGGATATGATGGGCCTTACATTCCAACTAAGCTAACTAGGCCCCTTAAACTCTAACTAGGCCCTAACTAACCAGCACCACACATAATCAACAGGGCCCCAGGTCATAAAAGAGCCACGCCACCATAAAGAAGATTTAGACATTCTTCTCCCTTGGGAAAGCCAGATCCACAGGTTCCCACAACAACAAAGTTGTCACCTAAAGATAAGCCCGCTCCCCGGCCCCGACTTTGAAGATCTAGAGTTAACAAAACATAAAGTTCCCCCACACTCAGCATAGCCACAGGCAACATCCATTTCACTCCCTTTTTATGCCACAACAATAAAGTTGCTCCCCAGCCCCGCCTAAAAACAACAACAGCCGACCCCCCGTTGCTGATTTAGATTTCAAACAGGACATACAGTCCCCACACCCAGCATAGCCACAAGTGACATCTATTTCACCCCCTTTTTATGACACAACAACATGTTCGTCGGGAACGCCCATTCCCCTGCACCTGAGCTTAAAAACTCTCCTTTTGACACATCTCGTCACTCGTAGCCGAGCCTTGCTCAGAGGCGAAGCTACGAGTCCCTCAACGCGCGCTGAGGTATTTAGACCGAACCAACCTCTCAGGCTGCTCATCATCTAGTATAACCTGTTAACTTTTTGTCACTATATAAAGCCAAGGCTTTTATGCCGACATAGTCCATGCTTTCTCCGTCTCAGTTCCTCTGATCCAGCCAGCAACCAGACCCCTTTTTTCCCAACAAAGATCAGACAAAGCTTCATATTGGCTTACGGTGGTGTTTCAGCTCGTTGTACTTAAATGTACTTAAAATTTTAAACCTATTGTACATTTCTCCCGTAACAAGCGTGCATGAATGTGGGGGGAGGGGGACTGTAGACGTGTTCACTGGTTCCACTTTACAAGGAAGAGGGCAGAGATTGTAGGCAAGCAATCAAGCAATGACTCATTGCTTGATCAACTCTGTTTAACGTAGGAGCCCTTCCAGTCAGGAACCCAATAAGTAACTACTGATCAAATGATGGACCATCACTGATTACAAACATTCTACCACTGAATATTAGCTTAACGCACCAAATCTTTGAAGGACAGTGTAAACACTGTAGGTTTTTGGTTTACGGTCAACGGCGCTGGCCTTTGTTGCCGTGCTGCCGGTTATTGTCCATCTAATAACCCATCTATTTATCATCCATCCATCTATTAAGTACATCGATCCATCCACGCATCCATTCATCCATCCATCTATCTATCCATTCATCTATTTATCCATCCACCAATCCCTCATCCATAAGGCTCTTCTCTCCCACAGGTACAGACCCTCTCATCATCCATCCAGCCCTCTATCCCTCCATAAGGCTCCTCTCTCCCTCCCAGGTACAGACCCCCTCATCATCCATCCAGCCCTCTATCCCTCCATAAAGTTCCTGTCTCTCCCAGGTACAGACCCCCTCATCATCCATCCAGCCCTCTATCCCTCCATAAGGCTCCTCTCTCTCCCCCAGGTACAGATCCATCTTGGGGGTCTTAGCGGACAGCGATGAGGAGTCCTCCAGCGCCGGGTCCTCAGACGAAGAGGAGCTGCTCCTGTCCGAGCCTCAGGGTGCCACTGGGGACAAGGGAGGCCCTCATCTCCCTGAGGGGTAAACATGTGCACATGGTGGTACAGTAGGGTGGTATGATTGGGCTGATATTGCGCAGTGGCACAGCAAGAACCACCAACTATTTCGTACTATGATCCGTGAACACATTCGTTGATTGTCGGTGTGATTCCATCAGCAACACGGCGTGCTGTACAAAAGGTGGCTGTAGACTCTCTGCCCCTCCTCTGCTCTCTTCCCCTCTCCTCTGATCTCATCTAATCCCCTCCTCTACTCTCTCTATCCTGTCCTCATGTATCCTTTCCTCATGCATCCTCTCCTTTCCCATCCTCTCTTCTCTTTCTCCTGTCCTCGTCCTAATGTCTCCTCCTTCCTCTCCCTCTATCCCCTTGTCCTCCTCTGCTCCCCACAGAGCACCAGGGGGCCGGAAAGGGAGGAGGATTCTGAAGTTTGTCGACAAAATTGCCAAATCAAAGTACTTCCAGAAGGCCACTGAGAACGAGTTCATCAAGAAGAAGATCGAGGAGATGTCCAACACGCCTCTGCTGCTCACCGTGGAGGTGCAGGAGCTATCGGGAACCCTGGTCATCAACATACCACCACCCCCGTCCGACAGAATATGGTACGACCCGTTGTTATGTAAAGGAAGATGCCCCGTAGCTGTGTTTCATGTTGGATGCAAGAGTGGCTTTGTCATCAGCTCACATGCATGGTCACACAATATATATATTTTTATGCTTTATATTTGGAGGGTAGTAGTGCAGTTTTTTTTTATCATTGATATGTTGTTTTATTTTTCTCTCAAAAAGGTTTGAAAGATAAAGAATCTTATCACTTTATCAGACTCCATATTATATTCCGTTAACATGTGGATTCCTCCTCCATGCACGAATCACAACACCCTATACATTGGGCCTAGAAATTAGGTCCCTCCCACTTAATCCCATCAACTGAACATACACTTATCCTCCTTCTCCGGATTCTCAGTAGATTTACATCTTAAACCTCACAGTTATATCAGATGTTAAGCAGTGAGGTACTCATAATAAACATATGAGTAATAGACTATATATATAATAAACCAGATGTGCTGTGTGACAAGCACAATCTAGAGGAAACTAGCCACGTATAATCAAAGAAAACAAACCTCTATATATATACATGAAGATGTGACATGCATGAGCAGAATGACAATCCCTTCTACTTCTTCTAGACAAAAAAAAAGCATACAGTCAAACAATTGACAACAATACCATAGAATATGATTGTAGAATGCATGCATAATGCACATCGTGTTAAACATTGATTTAAGCCCTACTTAGTAAAACGTGAAGGACAATTCTCGTATTTGGCACATTGAGACCCCTTTCTGGTTTGTCTAGGATGAAATAGAGTGGTTGACACCGAAATTTTGACAATTGGTCCTGTCTCGGGTATTTGGCTCATTTCGAATCGCCCCTGCCTGCTTCAGAATGGCTGGCTATGGGTATTCACAAACCTGAACTTAAACCAACCCTAACCGTTCATTTTCAGAAATGTGCAACTCACAAAATACAAAATACGAGAGGCCGAGAAGGACTAGGGTTAAATACAATGCTTTATTGTCACTGCACAGAGTAACAACATTGCCTGAGTAAATATATTCTTTCATTGTCTGACCAGCCCTAACATTCCCTTGGCCAATCACAATGCTCTAAACTACAGGCCTTAGTCCCATTCCCAGCTAGTATTTATCTTCCCACCCCCGCTGTCCACAATACACTCAGTAACACAATATACATATACAGTAATACAGTCATTTTGCAAGAATTACTTGAAAACAGGGTTACATATTGAATTAACATTGTAGTTACATGAAGTTATAAATTACACATTAATTATATGTAGTGAGGTCTTTGATTAAAGTCCATTCATCGCCTTCTTTATTAACCTGATCTCAAATCACCATGGCTTACTACACGTGTTTAAGAGATGAGCCCTGTAAAACCAATATTAATTTAAACAGTAAAACATGCATTGTAATAGTTAATAATGCCCCTTTATTTGTCTGTGGCATATTCAGTCACAATCATAAAGCTGGTAAGTGACTGACTTTAACAAAAGTATGGATTCATTGAGTGAAGTCAGCCAGTTCACACTGCCAGAATACACATCACGAGAACATAAGGAGGGGGAACCACAGCAGGGCGTCTCCTCTCACCTGGACATGAGCCAGCCGTTTGAGGGGCCACTCAAAGGGGACTCAATGTGCCAAATACCAGAATAGTCCTTTTACATACAAGTAATTAAAAGCAAAGTAAGAGGAAGACTGAAGGGTGCTCCTTTCTTCTTTGTGGCCATCATGAAGCCATCCCTGTCTCTTCCTGTCAGGAGCAGGTGTGCCAAGTATAAAGGGGTAGGTTTAAGCTTTTATGGGTCACGTTGGAGTCAGCTAATGACGCATTTCCACTGGGAGGTATGCTTTGGAACCAGCATGCCTCAGCCCAGTAGTGAGGGTGCGGTATAGCCCAGCTCAGTTACGGCTTGCGTTTCCACCGCCACCAATACCCTTATGGTAGGGCGGGGTTTAAGCCGGACGGCAATAGCCGCGGCAGCCTACATTTTCTGCCCTCTTCCTTGTAAAGTAGAACCAGAGAACATGTCTGCAGTCCCCCTCCCCCCACATTCATACATGCGTGTTACGGGAGAAATGTACAATAGGTTTAAAGTTTTAAAGGAAGTCTAATCACAGTCAAGGTTAACATTGCAGATCAATCAGCTCAACAGATCAACTCTGTGATCAATGGGGCCCGTTTTATAGAGCTAATGAGTCCTTACAGTCAATAAGTAACTACTGATCAAATGATAGACCATCACTGATTACAAACATTCTACCGCTGAATATTAGCTTAATGCACCAAATCTTTGAAGGACAGAGTAATCACTGCAGGTTTTTGGTTTACGGTCAATGGCGCTGGCTTTTGTTGCCGTGTTTTTTAGGGCATTTCGCAGAAGCTTTTATCCAAAGCGACTTACAATAAGTACATTTGTCATAGAAGTGCAACAATATATCGCTGTCGGTACAGAAAGGATGTTCATAGAACCAAGGGTTCGATGAACTCATGGGGGCGGTTAATGATCATAATCATCAATTGACCGCTGAAGAATAAGTCCCGCCTCCGAGGCTCCCGTGGCTTCCCATTCTCGTAAGGCTGGAACTAGATGCAGGACAAGTTTGACTGGACAGGGGACATATATGGATATCTGATAAGGAAGCTCTACATATGTATGTGTGTGTGTGTGTGTGTGTGTGTCTTGGTGTTTCATGGTGGACAGGTACAGTTTCTGTATGCCCCCCAAGCTGGATCTGCGGGTGTGTCCCAAGCTGGGTGAGAGGGAGGTGACCTTTTGCCAAGTCACCGAGTGGATTGAGAGGAAGCTACAGCAGGAGTTTAAGGTGATAATGTCAATAGAAAAAGTTCCTTCAAATCAAGCAGTCCATTTGTCTTGTTCAATGCTTTATTTGTGGGCTCACGCAGAATACCCAAAGATAACCACCCCTGTCCTTCAGTGATTCTCTTAATTCTGCGTACTAATTATGGTGTTATTACCGCGTGCTCTCCCATTATGTTTCTCTTTAATTCATCACAAAACACAGTATATCAAAACACAGGACCAGAGAACATGATGAAGGTGAATCCACATAAATAATTGGATCAAGTAGTGGGAGGGTTGTAGATGATAAAAACAGGATGAAGATGTCGTCGTATTACCTCTTTCTTCAGTCAATAGTGCTGCCAGAGAACTTGGTCGTACGTCACTGAATTTGTGGTGTTGCTTATGGAAGCAAATCTTTGCCATCATGTTTTTGAATAATTTTGACTAATTTTGAAAGACTTTAAAAGGCTAAATCACGCGTCCAGATATATCCAAATATATAATATATATATAATATAATATATAATAATAATATATAATATATCTCATATGTATATATATAAAAATATATCATAAATCATATATATCATGTATGCATATATTGTAGCCAGTGGCGATTTCTAGACTGCAAGGGAAGCTTTGCCTCCCCTAAAATTTCAAAGATGAAATGGTCAAATATATACTGTTGTGATAACATTTCATTGACTAAAAATGCGTTAGAACACGTCGATCTCGAAGACAAGTTTGTTCAGTATCAGCTGCTTAATGGTATGATCCCTGTCTAACTTGTATGCACGCATGACATTGCACACATAGCATGCATAGCATGCACGGAGCACCCGTAGTGCGAAGACCTTCATATCATTCTTACTAGGCAAACTGAAAGCGGCTCGCGGTCGGGAGCCAACTCCCCTCGTTCACTTAAAAGAGCAGGTTCTTTGAACCGGATCGTTCGCGACTGACCCAGCACTACCTCAGTCCCTTTGCGGATTTTGCCAGCGAGTTGAAAGATAAACTGCAACCTATTTCTTGATTGGTGAAATTACGAGACAATTTTCATTGTACATTTCATACATTTCATACACTTAATACACACGATTCCTTGTTTTAGTTTAATATCGTTTTGGTAGTTGGTCATCACTTTGATTCAGGGAGACTGAGGTCTGAAGTCCTGTATTCAGATCAGGACTTGCATGGTGACAGCTGTGTGAATTCTTAGGGTTCCTTGATGGAGTTGGACAGTGCGATGCATCAGCTTTACAAACTGTTCTCATTAGTGCCAACAATTGGAGCTACATCTGCAGGTGTTCTAAGCGGCTCAAGTCCTACACCTGTAACACAATGGGCCAAGGCCGTTTAAGCAGCCTAGCTCTGCTGGCCATTGAGAGGACACTGGTCAAGTCACTGGAAAAGACAGCTAGTTGGTATGACAGAGCATTTCCTTGAATAGGAACAGAGAGCAGAATTGACATATAAATAAATCGAAAATGTATATTATGTAGGCCGAAAATGAGCAACCCTCTTTGAAAGACCAGCAGCCGCCACTGATTGTAGCATATTATATTAATTGAGCTGATTTGAGTTAAGAGTTAGTTTGAAGGTCAGTTTCATTGAATAAATGGAACAAACCAAACAATTTACTGGAGCCCCGTCCTTCTCCCTGTTTACAGTCATAGGGTTTAATTCACAAGTGGGTTCCTTTGATCACGTGACAGGCCACGCCCGGATAAGCCAGCAGCCGGTTTGACTGCAATACCCTGCTACTTCAATCTAAATTTGATCGCTTTCGTTTTCTGATCTGTATTTTGACAACTTGAATGATAAAGGAATATCGTATTTCGAATATCTGCAACGTGAATGTTTCTATTTGTATTAGTGAGCAAATTTTGAATTTCGAAGAAGTGAATTCAAAACAAATAGATTTAGATTACCTTGTTTTACATAAAGTATAACATTTAATTGTTATAAATTACAATGTGTTCATGTTTCAATATACTAAATTGAATGGCATTTAAACGTCAAACATTATGGCAGGGATTTGCTTCCATAGTTGCTCCAGTTTTTAATCTATGCTTTCATGTTTCGCACACTCAACTGTAAGTCATTTAACATCAGAATCAATGGATGGAATGTATAGTCAATTTACCTGTGCCAGATCCAGTTTCTCAGTCTCTTCCTTGTCTTGTTTGACATCTTTCCCATCCTGTGTCATGTGTCATCTGATCCACATTATTATATTACCCTTTCATAAAATAGAATGGTTTTTGTCTTTGTCTTTCAGAAGGTTTTTGTACTTCCTAACATGGATGACATCTACGTGCCACTGATGCACTCTGGGTTGGACAATCCCCTAGTGTCCCAGAAGCTCTCCCCTCAGTCTGAACAGTCTCCTTTCTACGTGGACTCCATGGAGAAAGAGATCACGACGGCAGAATCTCACTAGTGTCCAGCAGAATACAATTCTATGACAACCAACACTTTTCGTATAATTTAATGTATATATATTTTAAAGATTATTTTCTAAACGATAAAGGGATTTATGTGTGGACTCTATGTGCGATCAGATTACCATTATAATAGAACTTCATATTCCATATATAGCTGAGATATTGTTCATTCAAGTTGAGTTCATCAAACACTCCCACTGTGGAGTTTCTGGACCTTGAATTGAAGAAGAAGATAACTGACAACATAGCAACATAGGTGCTGGCTGGCTAGTATAGCTTTCTACACAGTTTAAAGTTGCTGTAGCACTATTGCAGTCAAACAAAAGTTTGGTGAGGTTGTTTGTTGGTTTGATACAGAAACAGCATAACAAGACTTTTCAGTCAAATTGTATTTGTGTAAAACAAATACTATGATGCAAGGGATGACTGTTGCAACATTGATTGATTGTTGGTTTAACAAAGACTCTTGGCCTGTCATCTGGAGACATTGCATGATTAGGTCTTAATCAGTCTATTTACATACCTTGCTAACACTATACAATAAGGGTAGATTAAGTTGGATTTAGATAGTGCTGTAATAAGCCTTAAAGGGGCAGTTTGGAATGTGGGACATTGGACCTCATTTCCAAGTGAGCCAGTGTGTTCTTTATCATTCACGAAATTGCCAATGATAAACGCCAAGTATATACTCGTCAAGAATAAACTAAATGCAATGCGATGCAAGGGTAGTTTTATTTCTAACATTATTCGATGTAAATGTTTGTGTTGATACACAAACATTTACATCGATAGTCTGGCATTATAATTTGCCTTGGGTGTATTGTGGAGTGGGTAAAACTGTTTTTATTGGCAGGCCAGCAGTTCCCCTCGACTTGCACTAGCTTAGCACCAGCGATTTCTGCAACTAGAAGGACAATGAATTGTTGAAACATGTTGAAAACGGTCTCTAATGACAAATAACACACTGGCTGACTTGGGAATTAGGTCAGATTTCCAAAATTCCGAACTACCCCTTTAACTAACAGTTATAAGCAGTCCACTAATGGTAGTAATAATTTACTATTGGTGTTACTAATGATATTCATGTTAACTATACTTGTTCTTGTTAACTTAGGTATTCATTTAGACATAAATGAATACCCCTACAGTTAACCTTAACACTAGCCCCCTAACGATTTATAATAATTCTTATTATTGCATTAACTAATAAAGTATTGTTAATAGACGGTAAATTAATCTAACCTTATTGCAAGGTGTCTAAAAAATAACAATTGACAGTTAAAGTGACTCCTAAATTAACTATAGTGATGCCTTCTGTTCATGTTTACATGTTAAAATTGACCTATATTTGCTGCATTGGTTGTTTACAGATTAATGACATTTTGAGTGTATTTACAGACGTTGAATAAAAAAAAACACCCAAATCCATTTACAGACTTGAGACATTGAGACTTCCTAGACATTAAGTTTATTTTACCAATGATAACCTCCCAAACAAATCTACCAGTATTTCACAATACAGTTGTGACAAATTTTTTATGACTTCCACTGAAGCAGTACAAAATAAAGTTCTCAATGCATAATTAGATATCATCTGGTTAAGGTTAATTAACAGCCACATCCAACATTAACATTAATTAATAAACACTTCCACCAGGACTTCAGACCTTCACAAATGTCTGGACTTCAGACCTCCATGAATGTCTGGAGGTCTGAAGTCCTGTTAGGTTAAGGTTAATTAACAGCCACATCCAACATTAACATTAATTCATAAACACTTCCATCAGGACTTCAGACCTTCACCAATGTCTGAGATCATTTGCATTTATTTCTTAATATTTAAATGTACATATTTATCCAATTATTAATTCCTCTAGAGTTCACTTATGAATAACATTTGTAATTTATCCAATTGTATTCATTTCATCTTGTCGGTCTACATTAGTTTCTTTGATCGCATCAGAATTAGGGAGCAGGTCGTCTTTGGCATCAGGCTCACAGATTGGGGTCCTAAACTGGAAACAGGAGGATGACAATCTATCGTCACACAAAAAAAGATTAATCTGAACCATTTCATTATTAAAACGTAAAGAATTCATTTTGATGACTTTCTGTTGTGAGCCTTCAGAGCTTATTGTTTTAGTGACTCACTGGGGACTTCCAAAACATTCACTTAGAAACAGATTTAACAAATCAAACAAGGCCCAACCTTTGCGTACACATATTATGGGAAGTTCTAGATACTCGGCAGAAGTACAAAAACTGTGATATGTATACCGGCACGTAGGCCAATTGTTTGAGTCATTCTCTCCCCATTTCGTTGAGGTGACACCATCATTAAGCCATGGCAGGCCATAAATAAATGTGCTTCTTTGACTGTACTTGTTTTTAAAACGTATTGTTTTACAACACATTATTACACCAACTACCATGCGTTATCTGATCTCTCTTACAGGAGTTATGTTGCCAGATTTTTCAGGAAAAAATGAGCAAATAAGATAGAACATCATAAAGCTAACCTAGCCACACTATACGCAGTCGCAAAAATCTGTTATGGCAGACAAGGTCAAATATGGGTTGACAGAGCGGTCATGTTTGTTTAGCCAGCATTAGATACATACTCTCTAGAATCGGAATCAATATCAGGGATGCCATATACGTATATAGAGAGAGAAACATCAGACATCAGATGTTTGATTAGCTAGTTGGATTGCCAACGTGGATGTGTGGATTCTTTTGTAACATGTAACGCAATGCATCAATGGGGACTATGGTGTGAACAATCTCACTGTATGCTTGTAAGAGAGAACATGACATTAAGAAGCATACACAGTCTATGATTTAGGACTCATCTTTATTGTACACATTGAGAAAATAATTAAACAATATACAGTAGGTTTGGAGGCACAAATAGTATACACACTTAAATAACTTATTCAGTTCAGCATTAGTTGAATGCCATCTCATTTCTCCATCCTTCATTCCTTCCTTCATATTATCGGTAAAAAAAGTGTTTCTCTGCTGAGGAGACAGATACAATACCGTACACATATATATATAATGCAACTGATGAATACAGAAACCAGAATGTCATCCAATCTTCAAAATAATAAGCTGTGGGAACCCGGCAGGGTGAGTGAACCACCTTCTTCCAATCAGGACACTATCCGGAGCTTACTCATGCCAAAAAGGCACATTTATACTATAATCAAACAAAGTCTGGGAGGAAAACCCAAAACCTGGGAGGAATCCCCGTCACCCGGGGAGGACCGGTCTCTCCTTACACAATGCCCATGGCTGGGAGAGCCCTGAACGTGTGGAGAAGCAGGCGATTTAAGCCCTGCTTCTCCACCTGTTCCTCAGGTGCTCTGCATGTGGTTAATTGGCCCTGGCTCCAATGCCCTCAATAGCCCCATCTGGGGATAGACTGCTTCCAGGGGCACTGGGCCGGATCCGGGTTGCCACAAGAGGATAAAAAAGTGCAGTAATACAATACAGTCCAGAGAGGTTCACCAGTAAAACAGGAACCCACGAGATCAACTACTACAAGCATATACTAATGACTTTTCAGCGTTAGAGTTAGGGTTAGGGGTAGAGTTTTTTTTTGTCTTTCTATCTGTTTCATACCACAGGAAAAAAAACTCCCAATCAGAGGATCCCAGTGACCCTATATGTTGACAGAAATTCATTAACATTGGATAAATATCAACCACATTTATATTAGAGTAATGGACATAGTCAGTTCTACACTGTCATCGGAGGCTCCATCTGAAAAACCATTTGATTCAATAATCGGAATATGGTTTCGATTTAGCTCCGTCTGCTAAAACCAAGACATGTGGCCACAGCAGCCACGGTCTCGGCCCGCCCCGAAACACCCACAGCGTGGGGCGGGCTTCAGCGGGACTGGATGTGTGTGCGGGACAGCGCCGCCTTGCGGGTCATGGTGGTGCACCGGGTCAGGATCTCCTGGGCCTTGGGTCTGGTCGGCACCGCGGGGGCCACCCCGAGGGCCGCCCTCGTCGACCCAGAAGACCCAGAGCCGCTGCTGGCGGTGGTGGACGTGGACCGGTTGGAGAGCCGGTTGGGTGAGTCGGTGGCACTGATCCCGCTGGCGGTGGAGGTGGCGGAATACCCCCTGGGGCGACGGGGCGGAGCCTGGGCATTCCGGGCGTTCTCGCCGGGCAGCGAAGCGTACTCGTCCAGGGAGAGGCTGCGTACACCGCGGGAGCCCGGGTGGTCGGCCTCGGACAGCAGCTCCAGCGAACGGGCTTTGCGGAGCCGCGACATCATCTCCCGTTGGCCCGGCGTCTGGACCTGGTTGTCTCCCTCGAGCTCCCTGTGCTCCGACAGGCTGGGCATAGCACTCCCGCCCGCCTGGGCCTCCCGCAGGGACAGGGAGGCCAGGTTGAGGGTGGAGGAATGCAGCTTCCTCTGCAGGCTGTGGAGGCACGCCGTGGGGTTGCTGTAGGGCTTCAGGTACATGGAGGGGATGAAGCCCGCCTTGTCGTTGTGCCTGGAAGACACGCAGACACACCATGAGCTAAACGTCTCAACATGCAGACGGTGGGAGGAATCAGGAATGTGGGGCTAATTGGTTGGGATGTGGAATGGTCTGTATGTCCGCTTTGGAGGAATGAAGACGGACGTGCACGACATACATTTCCAACGCATTTCCAGAACGTTGGATATCTAGTGGCCTTATTTCCATTCACACGGATATGTGTGACGGGTCTGTATGCGTCACGCCGGACCCACCTGACGAACCACCAGCCGTCCTTGGACATCCGCAGCACGCTGACCACTGAGCCGATCGGCACAGACACCTCGTCGGCCTTCTGGCTGGTGTAGGTCCGCACGGCGATGTACAGGGTGGTTCCTGGGAAGAGAGAAATGGAGGGGGGGGGGGGGGGGGCGACCAAAAATGATTGGTTTTTCGTTTTTGGATATTGTGGGCCGGTTGTGCAAGGCTATACATATCATGTCTGTCTGCCAAGTTGTAGGGTTGGATTCCACCCGGGGTCATGCAACATTAAAAAAAGAAAACGGTTGGATGGAGGAAATAACGTACCTCCTTCCAGGAGGGCGTCCTCCATGTCTCTGTGGTCGTCGTCGTCGTTACTGTCCTCCTCAAACATCTGCAGATAGGGGGCAGGGAACCAAGCCAGGCGCTTGTGTTGGTTCTCCACCAGCCACCACCCTGCCAGAGCATCAGAGGGTTAGACACCACAATGCTTATCATAAGGGCTGAGTCTGTATGTTTCAGCGAGAGTGTACATATGTATGTATGTGTGTATGTATTTGTGTGTGTGTGTGTGTGTGTGTGTGTGTGTGTGTGTGTGTGTGTGTGTGTGTGTGTGTGTGTGTGTGTGTG
>JAOPUA010000072.1:10735318-10746336 GCA_027122455.1 Trisopterus luscus
CACACACACACACACACACACACACACACACACACACACACGCACACACACACACACACACACACACACACACACATTCACTCTCACACTATAAAACACACACACTCACACACACACACACACACACACACACACACATTCACTCTCACACTGTAACACACACACACACACGGACACACCCCCCACTCAGGTGAAGTGTTGGTGGTCAGGTGCAGGCGACAGGAGACAAGGGGACGCTGGTGGGGAGTGACACCGGGGATAAAGCTCCCCTCCCTCCCTGCTTGACCTCCTCTCTCCCTGAACACCCATCCAGACCAGACAGGCCAACAGAGAGGAGACACCAGCCCGGACATGGCCATCACAGACTTCCTCGCCGCCCAGGACATCACCTCCGCCATCAGCGCTTGCAAAGGTAAGGAGATGAGAATCTCACGTAGGAGAATGTTTCTGAAGGTGGGGAAAAAAACATGTATTACTCTTTTGGAGATGTTTAAGAGAAATGGTGAGTTATAACCTTATCGATGTAAGTTTTATAGCCATTATAGCCATTCTTTTTTTCGGCTTCTGTTGATTTGTTTTGATATCTGACCCGTCAATCAGGGACGGGTGCTAGAGGCCTTATGTAAGGAGGTCACAGAATCTGAGTACTGAGTACTTATCATGATGAATGTTTACTATTGGAACCACTACTGTAATATATACATTTTAGATTGAATTACGCTGTGTATGTTGCATTCATAAGGAAATTCTTTTTACGAGATTGGTTTGTTACAATGTGTCTCTTTCTTCTATTTTTTTTATACTTGCAGCGAAAGATTCGTTTAGCGCAAAGATGTTTTTCAAAACAGTGGGCTTGTCCAAGAAGACACCGGCCGAGGTGGAGAAGGTTTTCAAGATCCTGGACCAAGACAAGAGTGGCTTCATAGAACAAGATGAGCTGCAGTTGAGTGAACGTCCCACAAACTGTCACTCTAAAGACAATTCCCCCCAACACACCTACCCCTATTTCCTTGCCCACACCGCATACTCATCAGTGATTCTCAATAGCAGATGAAACGAATGAATCGTCTTTTGGTTTTCTTCCTATCCTTCCTTACCTCTCATCCTATTGGGTAATCGAAACATGGCGCTTTTTCTTTCCCACCCAGACTGTTCCTGCAGAACTTCTCCAAAGGAGCGAGGAATCTGACCGCGGCTGAAACCAGGGCCTTCCTCCTGGCCGGAGACTCTGACGGCGATGGGAAGATCGGCTGGGAAGGTGAGCCTGCAGCCACTGTCTTTTAGTACAACGATGACTTGGCTCCCCACTGGGGACTGGGGTTTGGCGGGGACAAACAAAGAAACAGAAGCCACTTAGCACCTGGCTGTCATTGCCAGATAACCACTCTTCAATGTGACACTTGACTATGTCGGTACAGCATTACCAACATGTTTATATGTATACATATATGTTAGCAAAGCTAAGCCCATATCGTTTTCTTTAGCTGTGAGAGTTGTTTGGCTGTGTGTTTCTGAAGGATTTCTAACAGTGTTACCCTAATTTGTTTCATTCTTTGTTTGTTCTTTCTTCTAGAGTTCTCTGCCATGGTGAAGTCATCATAACATCATTGTCATCATTGTTCATCATTGTTCCTGTTTTATCACAATTTAAGCCCATTCCAATGCTTTGAATTTATTTTGGGGAACAATAGTGTGTAGGCTCAGAAAATGTGATATGAATGTTCATTAATTAATTCCAATAAAACAAATCATGGTTTAACCCTTATTTCACAGAGCTTGGTGTTTTCCTTATTGTCATGTTTGTGAATAAATGTGTATCCATTCTTGCACTTTGAGGGAGGGGGCGAGTTTCTGTTGTCTCAGCCTTTAGGCTCCAACATGTTTTTTATTTGGGATTAATTTACACCATCCTGTTGATTTATAATAATGAATATAATAGATTTATAATATGATCTACGTAATCAACAACTGAATGTTGCATTCAAGTCCAAACATCTAGGTTTTTATTGGAATACCTTTCCATCTTAATTGCCACGAAGGAACGTAGGCCTATAATATCCCCCTAACCATGAATCTCAATATTAAAAACCCTATTAAAAAATTACAATTCCATTAATATAATTAAACGTTAATGAGTTAAACAGTTTCTTCGAACGACATCAATCCATTCGCAATCCACGTCCCACCGGGCATTTCACAAGAACACCAACGCGTCTGTGTAGGGGCCACATGTCTCTCGCATAGGGAATCATTTTACTAAGGAAATGCATAGCTGTCAATCAGACGTTTACATGCCAGCAAGTGGCGTCGAGGATAGTCCAAAAACGCCCCTCTTGCGTTTCGCAAAAGTATTGCTACACCCAATGGAAGATAAAAATAGAGCAATTTGACAACTAGACACATTCTTTCCAAAAACGATTGCAGCGCAAGTGGTGTCTCTTACACCTTGAGTGGTGAGGGTGGAGAGTATAAAATGAGGGGGAACCAGTCCAGTCTTTACCCGGCTTTCAATTGGGATAGCAGCAGCAGCACTCAAGGTGAGTTCCCAGCAAGACTGCATCCTCTCTCTACGCTCCTCTGCAAGGCAAAGAAATCTACAAACTTAAAAGCAAACGCATCTAAAGGTGGCTAAAGCGATCCTCTCCTTTACCATGGAGAAGCCTTCGACTCATGCAGCAAACCTTTTGGCGTTTGGAATTGAAATATTGGAAATGGAACCTTGAGCTGGTTCCTCCTGACTTCCTTCAACTCACAGCCTGGATTCTTCGCATGGACTTACTAGTATTACGGCCCCAACCCTCAACTGTAATACAGTTAGCTTGGAGCTTGTTAATATAATAGGGAATCTTTAATCTTATTTAATAGGATGCTTGGTAGAAGACTACACTCCATCCACTCCTTCTCAGTCTTTAGGCCTACAGTGCCATTAGGCTTATGGCCTGGATGGGAGCTTTCATTTACCATGTTGTGCTCATCTCAAGGATTAGCCATATGCATGCATGCTTACTAGTTAACCAGGCCATGTAGGCCTACAATGTCATTTGAATAGGAAGTACTCAACTATGCTAATTTTACAGTTGATGATATTGCTTGGAAATGCTTGAGATTTCTCTAATATGACTTTAATATTGTATTGGATCTCAACTGTTCTTTCTCTCTCCCTCCCCAGAACTCTCTAAAAATGGCATTCGCTGGAATTCTCGCCGACGCTGACTGCGCCGCAGCCGTCAAGGCTTGCGAAGGTCAGTATTCAATCTCTCAGCTTCACCTCCATCTTTAGCTTCACCTCCATCTTGTTCAACACACAGCACACAGTTGTATCTGCGATCTTCATCTCCTCCTCCTACTACTACTACTATTACTCCTCTACAGCTTTAACTTCTAGCTTCATTCATAGCATCTTCATCTCTAAACACCACATAGTCGTATCTTCCCTCTTCACCACTACAGTCTCTATTATAGTCACATTGCTCAATTAATTAATTTAATATAATTCTATTAGTACTACTAATACTTGTTGCTAATTAAAATTCACTGGTAAACAACTGGAAGTTGGCCAACTTAATGGAAACCTTAAATATTTTTATTTATTTATTAGTATTAAAGCTAATTAAAAGGAAAAAATATCATTGTAAGTGATTTAAATAATTTTATGAGCAGACTTTTCATTTATAAATGCCAATATAGATTTGTTGATTTAAAATTACACCAACTACAAATACATTGTAGCTAACAATATAGTATACTATTTATATAATATATATTAACAAAACAGTATAATTAAGACCAAAGAAGAGCACTAATGTTTTAGATGCAAGTATTTCAGACCTCACATTCCATTAACTTTCAGGGATGGTCTTCTCACCATAATTATTTTGGACCACATAGGATCGGATTACATTTTATCACTACCGCTACCACAGTGTCAACCTCAAACAGCTACAAATCACAATTAACTGGCTGTTTTAACAACCTCTCGGTTGAATCAATATTTTAGTAATTGTTGATCATCTTCATTACTTCAATGAAGATAAACTAATGGCTATCATGCAATTTATTTTGATTAATTTTGATTAATTAACCTTAAAAAAATGTTTACAACCTTTACATTTTCCAGAATAATTGAATGGATGCTCAGATAATCAAGCTTCAGTTCCCATTTCCAAACACAAAGCTATGGTGTCTTGAATGGAGAACATCTATGCTAGTCTTGTCTATATATTTTCCATAAGTTCGCGCCTTCATTCAACTGCTGAACTCATGGCTTTCTACCTCTCTATCTCCTGGAAACAGCTGCTGAGTCCTTCAACTACAAGGCGTTCTTCGCCAAGTGTGGCCTGGCCGCCAAGTCCGCTGACGACATCAAGAAGGCTTTCTTCGTGATTGACCAGGACAAGAGTGGATTCATTGAGGAGGATGAGCTCAAGTAAGACCCCTCAAACACTTGAAGATCTTCTCAATGGTTCACTTGCCGAGAATATTTAAATAAAAAAAAATCATTAACCTAAGAAAATAATAAACAATACATTTAAATAAAATTCAAACCAGAAAGTTTGCATGCCATTCAGCATTCAAACACAATGCAGCAATCTCTCTTTTATATAGGCCATAAGGAATTAACCTTAACCTCTTGTTCTGTATCTTCTGCAGGCTCTTCCTCCAGGTCTTCAGTGCTGGAGCCAGAGCTCTTACAGATGCTGAGACCAAGGCCTTCCTGAAAGCCGGTGACAGCGACGGTGATGGTGCTATTGGAGTTGATGGTAAGTCAAACCCTCTCTGCACACATGCTACAGCAATAGCCTTACCACCCATAAACCACCACTCAAAGCTGTCAGCTCAACTATCCCCCCCCCCCTCCCCTTTCCTCCTACTCCCCTTTCCTCCTACTCCTCCTCCCCCACCTCCTTCTCCAGTTTATATTTAGGACTAGAAATGCCTGCAAGTGCCTGGTTTCAAATGCTTACAACTAGAAAATGCTTACAACTAGATATTGCTAAGCGGTGGGGAATGGAATTAGCTTTAGCAACTGAATGTTTTACACTATACTTCTTTAATTTAATGTCAAAACAAATTTAATCTTAGAATAATTTCAATATATATATATAAGCCTTTCTTTTATACTGTTTACGCATATATAAAAATATATATATATATTTAATAATGGACATAGCCTTCCATGGCTCAAGCAAATATAACATTTAAATTGAAGACATCCTTGCTAATCTCTTCTCTTTCCTCCTCTCTGCAGAGTGGGCCGTTCTTGTGAAGGCATAATCTGATTCTGTGGAACCACAGTTTCTGAGTACTGAGGATGTGCTGTCTGAGTCAAATAGTATATCTTTTTATATGCATTTTATTTATAAAGTAACAGGCAATATTGTAACTCTATCCGAGAGCATTTTCACTGTCACAATTTTTTTTTTTTTTTCTTTTATGCAATCATCGCATGCCAAAGAGGAGAAAATACACCACTGCTCATTTGTACTTTTGTAAAATGAAATAAACTCTGATTTGGTTTAGAAACTTTGCTTCTCTTGATATTTTCAACATTTAAAAAAAAATCATATTTTACTTAATCTGATCTAGCTTAGCCTTAGTCTAACCACTAGCCTACTATTACTTATTCACTCTTAAGAGGTCTATGGGGAGCTTTGCTAGTGCGAAATGCCCACAAGGATGAAAACAAATCTTTTGGCTTAGTCCAGGAATGCACACTAAGTGACTCCTATAGCCAGTACTGGCAAAGGTAGAGGTAGTTTAGAAGGATGAGGATTCCACAGCATGGCATATGATCCAATAATATAGCAGAAGAGCCAAGAGGCAGTGTAGGATTTCAGCTTCACCTCAATTATATGTTTTTTGTCAATGAAGCACATTTATTTGAAACCTTCTCTCGGATTACCAGCAACTGCCTGACAGAAGAGGCCGCGTCTGAATATAGGTCACTTCTAAATCTCCTGCAGGGAGAAGCCAAAAAGGAACCAGGAAAGCAGTAGTCTTCAAGCAAACTATCAAGGAACATAACTATAAAATTTGCATCAGCTCAAAAAATCGAACTTAACCTATCTTGTGTCCCACCATTGGCCAGTTTAATGACTATTATTGCAAATGTACATTGCAATTATTAGTTTTAGTTTCAGACAGTCTATAAATCTTTGCTGGTCCAACATAGGCCGAATACGTCCCCTGACATTGTAGAAGGGCTTAAAGGGAGTATCACCACCACTTGTACGTAAAGTGAGGCCCCAGACTTTTTCTGGACCACACCAAATGCTTTGCGTCAAGTTTATGATTAATGTTTGAACCAATTCAACTTCAGTTAGAAAAGTCTTTTGAGAAAACTAAGCTCTGTGTGATGTTCCTTTGTTATTAAAGACACATGTATGCAAAATTAAAACCAATGACCACAACAATAAAACACAATCTTAGAGTAGCTGTAGAGTATTTGGTATTGTTCCATATGATCTTGTTCTCAGTTGAATAATAGCTACAGGTGTATTTCAACAGCGCCACCTGCTGGTAAAAGGGCCAATGATGCTCAATGATCATAATGTGCCTTGCTGTAGTAGAGATAGATAACAACACATATATGAACTGTTCACTCCATATAATTGTTTGCTATTGCATGAGATAGATCACAACAATACAATCACAACGTAAGCCTGTTTATGATAAGGGCAATAATGCCTATTTGGATTAAATGCATCCTAAATAGCAATAGATTAGATCTTAAAATTGCACTCAGATAACCAAGTGTAGTCCTAAAGTTGTTAGTTCCCAATCACATCAGATGATTAATTTATCCATTTTTAATTGTTAAATTCATATATTTTATTTCAAACGTGTGGTTCTGGTCAGGGATGTACACGTAGAGCTCTCCGTTTCCTGTGGGTCCCCCACCTCGTCATCCATATATATATGCATATATATGCTGGTCAAACCGCTCAAAGATCCAATCAACGAAGAGGTGTATATTCATATCTACATTAATTAAATTAATTTTTAAAAATGATAAATTGACTTCATGGACATCACCTAATTTTGAATTGAAATATTTAGCAAATTTGGTAGATATTGCTTCTCCACGAAATAAGACTACGAACTATTGGCAGCATCGCCATGGCCAATCAGTAGTGGACAATGGGAATGGCCGGCATTTCATTCGTTCCTGGCAAATGTTATAATCGTTAGCCAGCATCGCTTGAAGCTGTCAGGGTGGGTGTGGTAATCATGGGTGACTGCAGACAGATGTTTTTGGTTTCAAATTCCCGTTGTGTGCAAGTCCTTTTTGTCACACTTACCGTAACAATTAAAGCTACAGTACAGACAAAACCACTTCAATGATAGGCCTATCACCTTACGACGAGCGACGAGGGAATACAACGGAAGAAAGTCCACCTTGCTTTACTGTGATTTGGCTTCCTGTTCAACATCCCAAACATCCCAAAACGTATACTCCACTCAAACCAGCCACCTATATTATATTAAGGTATCAAACACTTTGTGTGGGGTCGACAGTATACATGTACCGTTTAAGCATCTTTCATTTGTACTTATTAATAGAACAGCTCTGACTACTGGACACATTTTCAACGCTCTGCTTTTGCACGCGGTGTCCATTTCATATGCCTCATATTTCGGGATAGAGAAGGTATATAAGCTTGTGAGAATAGTCAGAGATGTTACTGCAGTGACATCAAGAATCGTCTCAGTGTTTTCTACTCTATCCCTTAAGAGACAACCCAGAGGTGAGTCTCGTAGCCTACATTTATAGATAGTCGCTGGTTTATCTTGACTGCACTGTCCGAGGTGCACTTTGCACGCCTAATGGGAAAGAAGTCTGGGTCCATAGCCTTTGAAGCTGCAAAAAAAACAATCGAAAGAAAATATGGCTTTTAATTTGCCCCAACGGCTGCAATGAAGTCATTTTTACAACGTATTGTTTTACTAAGTGGACTTTTTTTTCGGTTTTTTTTTTCTTAGTTGAGTTTTAATGTTGGCGGGAGACGTAGGGACATGGTGATTGGATCACGAGTATTTCCGAATGATTGATTTGGAATGACAATAGGGATCAACTCTAGAGACGGATGCTGTCATTTTCTTTTCTATTTGTTCTTTTCTCAGATAAAATGGCTTTCGCCGGAATTCTGAACGACGCTGACATCACTGCAGCCCTTGCGGCCTGCAAAGGTAAGATCTTATTTATTATTTAAAGATCACAATTGCGACAGACACGATTGATTAGTAGGCCTACTACAGCATAGGACTTATAGGAATTAGGATGCACACTAAATAAATAAATATTTGGGTTCTTAACTTCAGCCATTGTAGCCATATAACATATCAAATAGGCCTATGGTTTATTAAGTTTGATGTAATATTGAAATATGCTGCATAGCAATTCGACTGCACTAATAACTCATCACATCTATCTCTCCCCTTCTCTCTACTCTTTCCCTCTTCTCTCTCTCTCTGCCCCCTTCTCTGCCCCCTTCTCTGTCTCTCTCTCTCTGCCCCCTTCTCTGTCTCTCTCTCGGCCCCCTTCTCTGTCTCTCTCTCTCTGCCCCCTTTTCTCTCTCTCTCTCTGCCCCTTCTTTCTTTCTGCCCCCTCCCTTTCCTTCTCCCTCTCTCTCTCTCTCTTTCCCCCTCTCACTCACTCTATCGCGCCCCTCCCCGCTCTCTTCTTCCCCTCACACTCTCACTCCCTCTGTCTCTTTCTCTCCTCTATATGTCCATACCGCTCTCTTGCTACTGCCCCCCTCTCTCCCACACTCACCCCCCCCCACTCTCTCTCTCTCTCTCTCTCTCTCTCTGTCCATATCTCTCTCTCTCTTGGAAGCTGAGGGCTCCTTCGACCACAAGGTGTTCTTTGCTAAAGTCGGCCTGGCCGCCAAGTCCGCCGCTGACATCAAGAAGGTGTTTGAGATCATTGACCAGGACAAGAGCGACTTTGTTGAGGAAGATGAGCTGAAGTAAGCACTGCTCAACACCCCCTGATCTGTATCACAAGCCTCCCCATCTCACTTTCTACTGGATTGCCATGCGGTCGTTTTCTTTCCCTTTATGTTTTTTTTATCGGCCTGGCTTCTGAGAGACCACTCGTGTTCGTTCCCTGGTAATGCATTCATTGGACCGGGTGTGATTAAACATGATACTCATGGTGGTTCCCCCCTCACCCCCCCCCCCTCCCAGGCTGTTCCTCCAGAACTTCTGTGCTGGCGCCAGGGCTCTGAGTGACGCTGAGACCAAGATCTTCCTGAAGGCTGGAGACTCTGACGGTGACGGCAAGATCGGAGTTGATGGTAAAATTCCTTATTTTTGATTGTCTTTGGCTTGTTTGTTTGTCTGTTCGTTTCTCGTCAGGTCATTTGAGGTAAAAAAAACTTTATCCGACCACTTCAAACGAGTTCCTGATCTTTTTTTTGGCACTTTTCCCTTCCCATCACAGAGTTCGGAGCCATGATCAAGGGATAGACTGTTCCTCCATCAACTAGACCAGCAGCTTGCCTACCTACTCAGAAGGAACACTGGAGCTGAGACCACCGCCTCACCTGCTCTCTCTCTCACCTCTCACCAACAATTTTATATAAATAACCTTTAACCTAACCTCTCTCTCTCTCTGTCTCTCTCTCTCTCTCTCTCTCTCTCTCTCATTGGCCATGCTCAGCCGTTCGGTCCATCGTGATGAATGTACTTATGTGTAAAGCCTAGATGACATGTGTCTCTTTCTCTCTCCCTCTCTGTCTCTCTCTCTCTCTCTGTTTTCTCTGTCCGTCTCATTCTATCTGTCTCTCTCTTTCCCCCTGTCATCGTTTTACATTTGACTCTTGCTTACTGTGAAATCAATGATGGAGCATTTATGTGGGAAATGAACGGACAATGAGAAATCAATAAAGGTTCTTTTTCAATAACAAACGCCTCACTATGGTTGTGCATAATACACTGATTCTTGCTTTCCTTCTCTGTATCTATTCAATCCTTTCATTCGTGGGCATGAACCAATGAAACACGTCATGTATGTGGTGAAGATGTGCATTTTGGGCCAGAGGGACTTTTCTCAAACTAGAGACATAATCAGAAGGTTCTCAAAGGACCAGCAATCAGTTGGCCCCCCATCGATGAACAACAAGGGTCTATTAACTCACCGGATATCAATAACCATACATATACACACACACATATATATAGTGTTCTTGTGGATATAGGCTTTATATAAACAGCCTTGGATACAAAGGAAGTGAAGGCTCTGTAGTTGTTGTGGACTGACTTATTTATGAACAACAGCCCTACCTGTCATGTTTATTTTCTCAATGATGAGGGACATGAAGTCAAACATTGTGTAATGTTTAAAGTCAACCACGAGGGGGTGTATTACACGAGACCACAGCCTGACCGTAAAGGTTTTCTATTTGAGTACTTCTCATCTGCATATTGTTCTTTGGGTTTCACATAAGAATTGAATCGCTCATCACCAATAGGTCTAGTTAATATTAGACAAACCATCAATTGGAATCAGTAAAATTATGGAGGTTAGTTGAAGATGCTGTCAATTAAGTTGTTATGTAAGTGGAGTGCTACTAGGCTTTTCCCCTGGTGCTCGTTATAATACGACCGTGGAATGATGCCGTGTCAGATAATCTGGAGTGCATCTGGGAGCTGAATCTATGGACTCAGGGTCTGGTCCTTTTTGTCATGACAACGGCTGTGCCCTCGGATCCCCTGTCTCAGGCTTACGAACATTTGGAACATTGAGTAGTTTGCAAGTAAACCCTTTGAGTCGGCGATTTGTTTCTGAGGATATACCTACCTGCGGTACTTCAGTGTTTGTTAGAATGTAATGCAAGTATATAACGATATTAAAGATAATATGGGCCAATAGCTATGACTGGTGGTTTTTAGTCAAAGATAGCGTGAGGAAGAGAAACTGCGTGTTGAAAAATGAGGTTAGAGAGAGAGAGAGAGAGAGAGAGAGAGAGAGAGAGAGAGAGAGAGAGAGAGAGAGAGAGAGAGAGAGAGAG
>JAOPUA010000072.1:10770803-10789699 GCA_027122455.1 Trisopterus luscus
CAGAGACGCCACCTCTACCCCAGCCAGAGACGCCACCTCTACCCCAGCCAGAGACGCCACCTCTACCCCAGCCAGAGACGCCACCTCTACCCCAGCCAGAGCAAGCAGAGCCGCCACCAGAGCCACCCCTGCAAGAGCCGCCACCACCCCAGCCAGAAACACCACCACCCCCGCCAGAGACACCCCTGCCAGAACCACTACCACCACCCCTGCCAGAGCCACCCCATCCAGAGCCACTACCTCCACCCCCGCCAGAACCACCATCACCGCCACCACCACCCCAGCCAGAGTCACCCGCAGATCGCAGTTAACCTCCTGCTCAACCCCCGCCGACTTACCCCCCCGCAGCCCCCCCAGGGTGCAGAGCCGAGACGAGCCCCTGGAAGCTAACGTCGTAGCTAGCGCAGCGCAATCCCCAGCTAGCGCACCGTCATCTCCAGTGAGCCATGTCCTCGAGAGCCGCTCTCTGAGCTTCAGCCTCTCCCCCGGCTCAGGTGACCCCACCACAGTGTTGGCTACAGACCCCAGCCACCCTTCTCTTTCATCCCTCCAAATGATCCACGTTGAGGGGGAGGAGTCTATATGTGACACTCCGGACAACTCTGTTTTGGAGGTAAATGGTGTATAAAATTTGTATTCATATTATTGACCCTATATGGGAATTCTATTGGGAATCGGGAGTGTCTTTCCTGTCAGTCTTCAGTCACGTGTCTCATGAGGGTTCTCTCGGCTGCTGCATTTTAGCTGGGAAATGATCTTGTGTGTTTTTTCTGTTTCTTTCCAGAATGTTCCTGGGCTGGACTTTGAGCGGTACCTTCGGCCCAGTGAGGAATGCGGCCTGTCTCCCGGGCCCGTCGCCATGGAGACATTATCGCCCATGCCGGTAGACATGGTGATGGGCAGTCCCATGGCGGAGGCCGGCTCTGGGGACCTGCTCCCTCAGACGGAAGCTTTGTCGACCCCTGCAGGTAACCACTGGTAACAGGCCCGCCTGGCAAATGAACTTTATAGCTCTGTCACACAAGAGTAGGACGTTTTAAAATGGAATCTAATGGGTTTATTTGTATACATTTTTAAGAACCTTATTGTTTAGAGACCATTTTAGGAGAGCCAATCTATGTCCACTCTATGTCTCTGCCTCTGGCTGGCTTAACACTTGTTGGGATCTTCACTCTCGCTACAGGCCTGCACGAGATGACTTCCCATCTCACCCCACAGTACAAACAGGTTAATGTCCGCTCCACTGCGCTTTCACTGGTTATTCATTGTCATCTTAAGATGTATGTTGGGAGAGGTGACGAGCCTCCTGACTGGTTTGGTTTGTTGTGGTTGTTTTCCCAGGCCCAGCCAGCCCAGTCAGACCTGCTCCTCTTCACCCCTGACATCCGGGACAGAATAAGGGCATCTATGTGTCCCAGGGATCTCATGGTCTTTACTCCTCCCGAGGCATGAGCAAAAAGATTTTTTTTTATGGGTGATTTTATAATCTTTTATTTTTACCCAACATATTTTATTACTTTTTTTGTTTCAATAAAATAGAACGACTGTTAACTGAGTGATCACTGGTCTTTTATTTGTTTAGTCATATTCAAGCACATTTTGAGTATTTCATGGCAGGGGAAACATGGTGCATAGAATAAGATAAAGATGTGATGTAACTAGAGACCCTCTTTGGGTATGAGCTACTTGTTCTTCTTGCCTGTGGCTGTGGGGGCCAGAGATGAGCTGGAGCCCACTGGGGTCAGGGCCACTGGGGAGGGGCCGTTCACCTCTTCCTCCTCCTCCTCCCTTCGCCTCTTCTCTTCCTCCTTTCGCCTTCTCTCCTCCTCTTCTGCCTTGAGCTCTTTTATTTGCCTGGAGGACAGGAGTTAAAAATGGGCTTTTATATAGAAGTAGGTATTTTTTTGATGTGATACAGAGGATTTATGTGGTTCCTAATGGCTACTAAAAACGTGATTAAGTTGTGGTTATACTGCCATCATTAAACTGCAAATCAGTGTATTCAGCCCTTTTTACTATTCAAATAATTTACTGGGTGTTTCATCCAAAGTGACTAGCTGTGAATTAAGTTAATGTCACTCAGGAGCAGGTAGTGGGTTAAGGAATCTAGCTTCAAGCATTCCCACAGGTTAAGCTGTGCACATTGGGATCCAAATAGTACTTTCCTGCTGCCTAGCCACTTCTGCAGCCTCTGTCCGACCTGGATCCTGCTACATTTGCAGCAACTAAAGAAAGTACCTGGCTCTCTCATGAGCCTTGGCCAAGGCGATGCGTCGCTGGGCCTTCTGGCGACACCTCTCGTCCTGTACCTCCTGGTCCAGGCGCTGGCCGTGCTCATAGGCAGGGAAAAACAGCTGGCTGAAGAACAGGTGAGTCCTCTGAATCCATGCGTCCAGCTCACTCTCCTCTGCCTCCTCCTGCTCAATGACCCCGGTCTGTCTGGTGGCCTCTGTGTGATTATCAATATATCAACAGTTCACTACTGCCCACTTATCGAGGAAGCTGGAATTCAGTTGGAACCGATGGGTCCGAAGACCAGGCTGTGTACCGCTAGCGTTTAGATGGAAGCTTTCGCTCTCCAGTGCGGAGGCCTGCTGCATGCACACACTGACACATGCAGAGGACGCCTGGTGGCCTGGGTCTGGCAACTGCTGCCCACTGTGTTTACTATCTGTTGAAAGATCTATTGAAAAAAAAATACATAACAAGTTTTATATGATTTGTTTTATCCACAATGTAGGAAGGCACAGGTGGATGGAATAAGGAAAAATAACTAACCTGTCATGGGTTCTTTGACACCGACTTCAGATTTCTCAAAAGTGGAGGAATTCAGAGCCTCCATCGATTTCTCCATCTAGTCATTAAAATAATTGTGGTTTTTGGCCTTCAGTTTGATCAAATTTATTAGAGCTCAGGGCATACATACATACATCATTGTGGACTTTTTTTGATGTAAATGTGAGAGTGAAGATCAGAAAACTTTTGGAAATGCTACTTTTAATGAATCCAGAGAGTTTCTGCATTTTCCTGTTCCATAGCGGAGCCTTGGTTGGTTCAGCACAGACCTACCTCTGACTTGGAGCTGTAGTCTTCAGTTCCACTCATTGATTTGACTTTTGCTGCATCCTGAATAACCAATGTTTTTAATATAAATAAATACAGAGGAGAGGGTAAAATTCTTACACAAATAGCATTATTTGTTTTTTCAAGGATTGCACTAAAAAGCAGAGGCGGAATCCGGATTCAGGAAGCCTGCCTTCTTCCCGAAAACCAGATTTCTCTACCACTGCTAAAAAGTGAGTATGGAATCAACGGGACAACTCTTAGCCGGACCCGCTGTGGATCAGACAGGGAGGAGGGGCTGACCGTCTGGGAGAGGAGGGTTGGTGTCGATGGCGGGCTGTCCCCTGCTAGAGAGGCCCTGTGGTTGGGAGGACCGGGCTGGCCCCCCTGGGGTGGGTGCTCTCCAGCTCTTTCATCCCGCTCCACATCGGCACAACCAAGGAGCACCTCGAAGAACTCCAGGAATGTAACCTGGGCGAGGGTGAGTGATGGTCTGTGTGAGAGGTGCTTAGCTGCTTTCAATCTGAAAGATGTACTGGTTTGTTTTAATTAAACATTGAGTGATTAGGATATACCAATCTTCATTTTCTTCAGACTAATGGACTAAGGAACAGAGAGAAGAAACACAGTTAGTTAGTATTAACCTCTTGCTCCAGGTTGCAGTAGGACAGGTTGCTGGGGTCTTGGTGGATTGCAGCAATGATCTCCAGTAAATTCCTCGCAGTCAGTTTAGTGTCCAACACGTTGAGATCCTGGCGAGAGAACAGTGACAAACACTAATAGTGAGGTACGTCTTCTGCTTGTAACTTCTGATACCTTGAAGAGAGGTGGATTTAGCTTTGCTATATATTATATCTTATAACTGTGCCTTGCAACTGTGGTTAGAATAATAATTCACACCGGAATGTGTATCATCTTAAAGCATGTATTGTATTTGTAAAGCCCTCACAATTAATCAATTAGTGTAATAGGGCTTCACAGGCCACCTTTTATTAGACCCCCCTCCCACTATCCCTCCAAAGAGCAAGAAAAAAGCTCCATTGGTTATCAATGAAGAAACTTTGAAGAGGAACATAGCATAGTGGGGGTTTCCTCCTTCCATGGATAATGAGCAGGCATAAGGGAAGCATAACAAGCTAAACCTTTAAGTACAATCAAACTGCCTCAGGTATACCTTGAACATCAACAGCAGCTGCCGGTAAGTCATGGCCTGGCCGGGGGAGGCCGTGTGGCTGACCTTACGCATAGCCTGATAGATCCCCCAGCAGGTCTCCATGTAGCTCATGGCGATGTGAACTCGTTCCACATTACAGAACAGAAAACCTGTTTGAAATCCACAAGAGAGAAGGCAAAGTCGATAACAGAGGTACTCAAGTACCTCAAGAGGTACTCATAGTGGTTGAGAGACTGTGATAGTCCATAGGAGACAGCGGTAATTGTTAAGCTGAGAGAGGGCTTGTTCCTGTAAAACGGGGTCAAATCTGTGCGTGCGTGATGTTCCAAACAAATCGCTCCTGTACCTTTAACAATCATTGCATTAGGAAGAACGTTGTCTTTCATGAGTTTGGAGAAGCACTCAGCCAAAATGTTCTTCTGAGACCTGTGATGGGATGAGATGGGTGAGATTTCTGTGTGCGTGTGTGTGTGTGTGTACGTATGTATGTGTCACCATGGAATGGCTTTCCCATTCATTTCCTTATTGATAGTGTGGATACGTACCCCAGGGCCTGGTGGTAGGTGTGGTAAGCTACGGACACCAGGGAGCTGATGAGACTGGGGAGCAGGATGCCAGTGTAGGGAGAGACGACTTCCCCTGGTGGTGTGAAAAAAAAGATTGTATATATCGCACGCACACAAAACAAAGTTCAACATGTGGCTATACATGGCTGGTTAATATAACTGCTTTGAAGTCTTTAATAGCTTACAAGTTTCTGTAGTGCTCGGTAAAGATACCCCGGCTGGGACCCAAACCACATGACCACCTGAGTTTGTGACAGACATGGTGAGATTGATCACATCCACATCTGTACGACTGCAGGCTCACCTGGCACTAGGCGGTCCAGCTGAGCCAGAGAGGAACCATGGTGGTTGACCTTACAGTCCAGGAGCAGGCGCCAGTACTGCAGGCGCGACAGCAGGAACACATTATCGGGCGACTCGGCGTGGCCCAGGCTGCTGTAGAAGCTGTAGATGGACCTGAGCTCCGTCACGTGCCTGAGCACCACAAACTCCACCTGCAGGATCAGAGTTTCTGAGTAAATGTAAAGTCTGGGCGCAGGCTCTGTCTGGAGCTGTCGGGCGTTCACGGGATCAAGTACCTGTTTGCGCTCCGAGGGCCTGCTTCTCGCGGGGAGTTTCTCCAGCAGGAAGTCGATATCGAGCTCCAAATACGGGCCCAGCATGGAGGAAACGCCCTGGCCGGGCAGCCTGTGGGTCGGTCCGCCTACGATGGAACATTGACCAACACACATTGGTAAACCAAACTCAGCTGTGTTCCAAGGAAACCACAACCGTGGCGGCCCTGTTGCTCCTCCAGGTTCTGCAGTTTCCCATAGAACAGAGATGATAACGAGGACTGTCTGAATCCAAAGAGCTCCGTGAAGCTCACCACAGGGGGTGTGGCGGGGACCGGGGCTGGTCCAATCGTCCGGACCCGACTGAGGAGACTCCACCATGTGGTCATCCACAAACTCTCTTTCAATGCAGCGACCGTTTGTAAATGTATACTTTCCCTAAAACGAAAAAAAAATCCACAACGGAGTGGTCACTTTAACTTAGAACACACCTTGTCGTCACTCATTTAAAACATGCGATGATGTTGGAGTATGAGTGTGAGTCAAATGTCGCCCACCGGGGTAGCATAAGCCAATCTGAGGGTTTTACCCGTCCATGTTTTTCATTTTTCTTCCACTCTCCTTGGTAACACTCCCCACTGGCGTAGCAGAAGGTGCCGTGACCGTGCCTCTGCCCAAGGACGAAATCCCCCTGGTATTCGTTCCTCCTGGGGTACTGGGACCCGGGCACCCGCCAAATGAACCAGGTGTGGGTGCCCTGCCCATGCTGCAGAAGAACACACCAGTGACTACTTGGCCCCACTCCATCATTTTTTAAGCAGTTTGATTAGACCGATTTATATGAGACTAAATGAGGGTGGATGTGCGGCCTTATAATTTCAGTATCAGGGAGATAATTTTTGTATTTAATTATTAACTAATGGGTTTCTCGTTTCGGGTACGTCTTTTTACATCCACCGTGTGAAAGCCAGAGAGGGAGTCAGAAGCACGGTATGTTATTGACCTGAACACCGTTGCTCCATGTCCCAGTGTAATGCTCCCCCAGTGTCAGCCACTTCATGGTGCCTTCCCCATGCCTGGCGTTGTCCCGCCACTCCCCCTCATACACGTTGCCAGAAGGATAACTGCAAAGGGCAGACATTATGAACAAACCACCTATCTAAGTCTTACTGTTTTACCTGCTGCCAGTGAGCAGATACTTTTACCCAAAGGGACTCACATGGAATCCTCAGGGACACATGTCATCAATAAGCAAAGGGGTCAGTTGCCTCAAGAGGCCTACAGTAAAGATAGACTGTGGACAATGAGGTACGGACCACATACCCTTACGGTACCACTGCCCACTGACTAGCCTGTCCGACCCTCCTCTTTATAACTAAAGCAGCTTTATTTAGGGACTGTGGCTGGTGCTGTCCATACCGTCTCACTCCCCAACCTTCTCTCTTGTTCCCCTTCCAGTGACCATCGTACCAGGAGGTCTCTTCCTGGTTGTAATAGATCACACCCTGGTTATAAACAGACAGAATATTAAACAACAGCACAGGTTTAACACAGCTTTACTGTACTACTGTCTCTATATTAATCCAGATGTGTCTCTTTCTTCATTCACCTTGCCATGTCTTTTCCCACGGTGCCACTGGCCTCGGTACAGCACAGGTGTGTTGGCACATCTGTGGGTTCCGATCCCATGACGTATGGCGTTGTAAACATCCCCCTCGTAGGAACTGCCATTCAGCCAGGTGTACTTTCCATGGCCCATGGGCACGTTGGCTACAAACTGGCCCTGTGGCCGCCCAGAAAGTTTAGAAGTTCAACAAATATTGTTTCATTATTTTGTAGGATATATTTCTATAAAAAAGTCTCAACATGTTTACCTCGTATTTCACTCCATCTGACCACGTGAAGAGACCAGATCCCTGAAGGAGACCCTCATAAAATGTACCCTTTAGTGAGGAAGACAATGTATTTCAATACTAATTCAGATCTTAGATGTTGAATACAGCTTTAATGTTGTCAGTAGGGCTACCTTGTACACATGACCGCCTTGGAAATGGGCAACACCCTCTCCATGCATTTTGTTTTTGTACGTTTCCCCTTCATACCTGCCAATGCCGGGGGAAAACGATGAATAATATTGCATTCATTATCATTAAGCACAATTGTTTCCCTGTTATGATAATGAGGACTATGCCTGCATGATGCCTGCAAATGTTATTTAACTGGATATGAGGGTAGTCATTTTCTCCACTGTTCACCTCTGAACGATAATATCAGAAACGGCAGGAGGTTCATATATGTCTTCCTTCTTGTGCTGCTGACCTACGACACGTCCATGTCGAGACGGCTCAGACGTCTCCACCGCCGGGTCCGCCGCCTGCCCCACACCTGGGGACCCCGACACGGAAGGAGCCACTGAGTCATCCAATAGCTTATGTTCTGTTGCGTCGGATGACCTTCTGTCTGTTTTATTCACCTCTCCTTTTCCCATTTCGTAGTATCGATGTTTTACTCACTCACACTCACAAAGCGTTGACACAATCTCCATAGCAACCAAGGCAAACTAAAAAGTACGGAAACTTTACTGGTCCAAAATGTCCCCTCTTCAAACTACATTAATACGGGTACTGGGTAGGCGATGCCAATTTATAATTTGTATTGCAGTGATAAATAATAAAATCGTGTTTTGTGAAATTATTACCGGCCAACTCACTTCTGTATTTCTCCCACTGGTATACATATGCCTATTTATTGAAATTGTTCTATTGGCCAAAGAAACGTTTAACAATTGAATTGTCATATTACAATAAAAAAAAGTTAATTTTTTGACATAATTCTCCTGGCTTCTATAATATAATACACTATATATCTACATCTGGGAAAATGTTCATTAATGCGCCTTACTTTATTGCAGACTACGCACAGCATTATTTCATATTCAACAAAATAAATAAATAATAATGAAACAGTTCTCAAAAACATTTTAAACTTTATTAAAACAAACAAATCAAAAAAAATAACTCAGTTGAAATACACAATCTAGATTTTCTTTCTTAAACATACTTCCTAAAGGTTTTGGTTCAGTCCTGTGAGAGGACGTCCAGGTTGACCAGGTGTCTCATGGTGGGCCGGCCGTGGGGACAGTTCCAGGGCTGCTCTATCTCTCCCATGTGGACCACCAGTTTCTTCATCTCGGAGACACTGAGGGCCGTACCGATCATCACCTTGGGATGGCAACACAGGGGGTTACACAGGAAGGACGATTGAGAAACTGTTAATGGTTCTCCTCCGCTTCTATTTTCATAAATGTATATTTAATAACTTAGGGGTTAAATCTTAAGTAACATGTGGTTGCAAGCATTCAGTTTCTTTCGCAAGAATTAAAAAAATAACTGCTTCAACGATTAAAATGTCCTCACTCACACACGCACATGCACAGGCACACGCACACACTCACAGATTTCCGACAAGCGCGGGAAGCGAACATTTGTCTGACACGTGATGGCCGACACATGACCCCCGGGCTGTCGCTCAGCATGAAGATCAGCTCCTCGATGTCCGCAGGCCCAAACGTCCAGTTCTTACTGGTGGGCAGAGACACCAGCTTCACCCGCTCCATCACCTGGGCTACAGCGGCACACCACAAACACGCAGGAGTCTTTAGGCACAATTCTACATTCAACACTTACTGTTAAACGTGATACAGTTCACTCTAAAGTAAAGGATCGATTTTGCATTTCTTTGAATCTCTTTGGCAGTCGTGAGGCGTCTCGCTCAAGGTCTTTTTTTCATACCATCCTCATCGATTAGGAAATCAAATCCATTCTTCTGGAAAATGTCGACGTTCTCCATGAGGACGTTCTCGCTGACCGCCGGGAGATGAAGCTTCTGCGGTCTAAAAGAAATGTACAAAATAACAAAAATCAAACAAAAAGCCATTGCTTAGTAAGAGTGCTTAGCGGGAAAAACCTTTTGAGTCGTATGTTCATGCAGGGTTGTTCTTCTTCTTCTTACGCAATGAGTCTCTGGCCTTGGAGCGCGGTGTGCTGCTGCAGCATCTCAAAGTTGTACTTCTCGTCCGAGGCGTGCTGGTCGATCATGAAGATGTCGGAGTTCAGCCTGGTGATGATGAATCCCAGGTTGAACTGGCCGATGATCTCCATGTCCTTGAATGTGTCTTTACTGTGGAAATGAGGAAAGGGAAAGCTCAGAGGTACGACGGACGGAAAACAAAAGCCGTCACAAGCTGAAATATCTTTGTAAACATTTTAGATTTGTGCCTTTCAAAACTTTCCAAATTATCATTAATAATTGTTATGACCTTTGACCTGTAGTAACTATTCAAAAATAAAATGAATGACAAACTATTATATATAATGGATTAATGGATTTGTGTAGCCATGCATGAAAGGAAAATCCAGTTGGCAGTTGATAAATGAGCAGGCGGTTCACACACAACTGTTTAAGCAGATCTTACCTGATCTCCTTCCTCAGTTCATCCTCAGCACTCTGGTTCTCCCCCGGGCTGATCTTGGCCCTGAAGCGCCTGTACTTCAAGCGGTCGCTGTCCATCTGCCTCTGCTGCTCGTGCAGCCTCCCCAGCCGCCTGGCCAGCGCCTGGACGCAGAACCGCAGCGGTGCCGTCCTCTTCTGGAGGCTGACCGGAGCATCTACCGTTGAGAGGGAGGATCTGGGTTGGTCCCGCTGGGTCGATTCAGGTCCGGCGGAAGAACCGGCGACAGAGTCCTGGCTCTCCTGGGTCCTGGCTCTCTTGGAGTCCGGGCTCGGGGCGGTGTCCCCCTCGTGGGAGGCGGTGGGCTCCGTCTTCGTCCCCTGGGCTTCAGGCTCCGAGCGGGGCCAGTCTAAGGGTTCTTTGGACGCCACGACGTCCGCGATGCAGGGTTGTTCATCGGGCGAGGGGCCTTCCAAATCGCACCGCGGGCTCTCGGGCGTGGCAGTAGTCTGAGAGTCGCTCTCAGACAGAGAGCTGCCTTTGCCAGAGTCTTCTACATCGCTGTCTTGAGTCTTCCCGTACCGGAACGCATCAAGTGAGGACCTCCCCGCCGGGGAGGATCTTGTCGCCTCTCTGAGTGGTTTCACGGGTGACTGGATCTGGGCGCGAGTGACGGCCTTCTCCGAGCCCTTGAAAAAGGACTGCAGGGTCTTCTGCTTTGAGCCACCGCTCGCAGGACTCTCCTGACCTGGTTTGGTGTGGCTGGAGAAGGCAGCCCTCAGCCCCGCCAGGTTGAGCGAGGACCTGGGCCTTTGGTCCTTGTGTTCATCCTCTCCTCGAGGCTCTACGGCCACCTCACCGTCGGATGGATCCGCCTGACGTCGCTCCGAGCCGGGCCTTGGGTGCACAGATTTAAGGCTATCTACAAAGAGACAAATAAACGCCATGAATTAAATACGCTTTACATGAAGTGATCAAATGTAATGAAATGTTTTAAGGACTGTTTTACAGTCTTACTGCCAGATGTGAGGCTGGTTAGTTATAACAAACCACTTATATTTACATTTAGCAGACACTTTTATCCAAAGCGATTTACAATAAGTACATTTGTCAGAAGAAACAGAAACAACATATACACGTCTGTACAGTAAAGATACTGATAGGAACAAGTGCCAAGCACTTACAATTGCTAGGTTAACTGATTCGCCATATACAACAAAGATAGATAGGATATGACGCCTCATGATGCCAAGTACCGGTACTATTTTTGAGTGCCAGGACGTGCAACATACAAGTGTGTAAACTTGTAAATCCGTCCACTGGTGACATCACAAGTGGATAGATGTAGGATAGTTAGATCAACTCTAGTCACCAGCCTAGTTGATTAAGTCCACCAGGGAGATGACCGGGCACTCGAAAGAACTCTGTATCTATGCATCTAGGTAGACAGGTGGTAGCCAGTGGAGTTGGATTTTGAAATAGCTCAGGGTGGTGTTCTGCTTACTGCTGCTGAGAGTGGAGGGGTTGTGGTTGAGGTTGATCTTGTTGACCCCTGATTCATACATGGCCATCAGGGAGGTCTTCACGATGGCCAGAAGGAGCTTCTCTTCTTGCAGGAAGATCTGCCGCTTGTCTGGGGTGACGTTCACGTCGACACACTCTGAAACGACACCATCAGAAATCTGGTTTTTAATAAGGCTTACTTCAGCTTCCTCTGTAGAGTGGCCCACTCATCGCACACGGTTTCCTTACCTGAAGCCACTGCGATGTTCAGGGCAACGAAGGGATACTGGTGACGGTTGTACATGTGGTACACCTCATTTACGAGCTTGGTCACCTAGGCGAAGAAAAGAGTTGAACCACAGGGTAGTCTGAAAACCTTTTGGACACAGAGCAATCCTATACACACTGAGGGTCAGGGTTACCTTGGTAGGATCGCATGGCCGTTTATTGATGAAGAAGAACTGCCTGTCAGTGGCACTCCTTCCAACACCATGGTCTCCTCTCGACACAAACCCAGTGATCCTACAACCATTTATTAAGTATACGATTTATACAGCACAGAGGGGACATATACACACAGTAGTTATTCAATAGCCTCCCTCACGTGAAAAGCTCTTTGGGAAGTTCTGCGTTGGTGAGTCCATAGTCTTCTTTGACACCGTCCGTAGGGCTTAGCTGCTGGAATTGTAGCAGACTTTGCAGCTGTAAGAAATAATATATTGATTCATGTTTCATAGGCAATCATTTAAAAATGCAATTTACATGACATAAAACTGACATGTATGTCGATGGACTGCAATATTAATAAAGTCAATACATAAAGCGATTGATAACATTTAAATCAGTGTCAGATGTACACATGTAAAACATCATATTTCAATTTAGTGTTTATTAACGATTCAAGATGCAGATCTTCCATGATAAAACTAGATTAGTCCAAATTAGTTTATGTGCAATAGTGCATTGTAGGTGTATGCAACTGAAGTTTATGAATTCAAATGATCAAATTGAAAGAGAGGTGTTCTAACCTGTTTGGGTCCGTAAATAGCCCCTATGTTGTCCCTCATGCAGGGGCTTCCACTGGTGTTGAGCACCGGACTCCTTTTCCCCTGTCCTGTCTGGTTGGAGCAGGTTATCCTCACCCCGGTAGAGATGATACAATAGGACTGGAGGACATGGATCATCTTGGTGAATTCCTGAAATAAAAGACAAAAGAACACAATTGCCAGTGATGATGAAGAAAATATATTTTCAGCAGGCTGTTACAGATTTCAATCGACTTAATCAAAGTAAATAAATATCAAGGCAGATCGTGCATATTGGTGCTAAAACTCGGTGACTTACAGAGAGTGGAACACTCTTACCACCATGACTATTCCAGATTCCGCTCCACCACCCACCTTTTTGATATTGCGCTGGAACTCTTTGTGACGGACGGGCAGGGTATAGAAGAGCTGCCCCAGGCTGACAGTGGAGCCCTGCTGGCGGGGGTGAGGACAGCGCTGGACCAAGTGACCATTGTGGTCAAACACCAGCTTGGTGCCCACCTGGGCAGACTCATGGCAGGTCACCACACTCAGGTCACTAGCGGTTGGGAGGGGACGTGTGTGAGGGAAAATGTTAAAATTACTCCTTGAGTATTATAATTATAATTGGGTGTGCTCAGGCTAAGCCACTACTACACTATATGTATATATGAATGTATTTTCTGTTTTAATTCACAAATACTTAGATATTATACATCTTGTTGAATACTGATTTGTGTCTCATACCTCAGAGCACATAATGAGCTGAGGGCTTCACCTCTGAAGCCAAACGTTTCCACATGAATGAGGTCAGAGAATTCTCGTATCTTCGAAGTGTGATGTTTTAATGCTGTGAAACAGAGGATGCAGATTAGAAACGTCATCGGGAATAAAAGTGATAGCACCCTTTGCATAGTTACCGAGAGCAAAATAATAAACTTACTCAGTCCTTCGAAGTTGGCCTCCTCAACTCCTTTGCCATTGTCTGACACTTCTACAAGTTCGGCTCCATTATCTTTCAGTCTAACATCTAGATCACACAAAGGCACAAGCATAATGTAAATGACAACCTTTAAAGAAAGAGTACAGTGATTTATAAACCGAGATGCATTGTAATATGTATTGCTACAAGTTATTTTCACGCACCAACATTGGTAGAGCCCGCATCAATGCTGTTCTCGACCAGCTCTTTGACAGCAGTAGCCAGGGTTAGCACCACCTGCCCTGAGCATATCTGGTGCACGGAGTGCCTGTCAATAGCTTTGATAGCTCCAGCGGGTTCCGAGCTGACCAAGACAAAGAACAGCAGGGAATAGTGAGAGAAACCTAGTTCTAAAAACGAGTATCTAAAATGCCTGGTGCATTTATTGCAGAGAGAGGTAACAGTAAACAGGTTGACTGCGAGAATAAAATACCTCCTATCCACTCGTTCTACACTGAAGATGAAACAAACTAGTCTGATGAAATTAAGTTGAGTGCCGTTTTAAAGGGCCAAATGTGCAGGGAACAATAAAAAAAAACATTATAACGTGCTATCTTACCACTCTTCATTCATTTCTATCCGTTGAAAATATTTAGGCAAATTTGAATTGTGTGAAGTCAGCTACCAGGGGGGGACGGACAATGTAGCGAACACCAAGCTTAATAGTTTCTATAAGTGCACAAGAGTTTTCATTTCTTTACAGGCATGGCTACAGTCACGTTTTGCATTGGTAAACACTAGTCCTGCATGAACCATATGATGGTGTTTAGCGCGCGGCAGTCGAGAGTTCATCGTCTGTTTACGAGCATCAATTGTGCGTCAAGTTGCGCATAGTTAGAATACATAAAGTACTATTTCGTTGACAACGCACAATGGTGTATTACTTAGAAAATGTGCTTTGCTTAAGTTCAGAAAATATAATTAGTGTATGGTCATAGATATACCTCTTAAAAATTCGAATCATTGCATCATTTATAAAATAGCTATGAAGGCTCAGATAATAGGGAGTGTCTAGCAATTCCTGGAGCTCGTGAAAACGAAAATTAATTATTTTTGGTTTTCATAGCCCAAAGTAATACTACATATTGTAAATATATTTTTTCAGGAGGCACAATTATTATTTCGATTTTTGTGTATTTTTTTTTGAGGAGGGAAGAGGAAATAACTTTAAAATTCGCCCCTGCAGTTTTGCTGGCAATTTCTTTTTGATGATCCCTCTTAATGACCTGTCATGGCTGATCGTTGAATTACCATGTGTGGTGCTTTTGGACCTATTTTTATATTCTATTTGATACTCAACATCACAGACATATACAAATCGGAAAATATAACTAGTTTAAGGACCCGGACTTAAGCATACATGGGTGATGTTTGGTGATGGTTGATGATTTGGTCAAGTTGAGTAATCAAAACCCCGCAAGTGGTCCGTCGTAGGCAATGTCAATAATGCTTAGTTCGAAATACACAGAGCTAGATATGGAGGAATGCTCCAGCTCCGGCGGCAGTAGTGTGAGCAATCTCCTAATTCTCCGCAATCACACAAGCTACCGAGGACTCGACAAAAGTTTATTCAGTCTGACAAGCCAACAGGACGACGATGACGTCCAGTTTGATAGTAAGCAGCCTTTTACAACGTTGTTTTTGCCTTTTGAATGAGTTCCTTATTTCGGTAGAACCCAACTACCAGCTCACTATGTATCATGGCATTTCCACGTCCATGGTTTACCTTACCAAATAAAATATTCAAGTTTAGTCCTTGATGTATAAAATAAGAAGCATATTTCCAGGGAGTGACTTGGCACGGAGCTGGATCCACCCAGTGTCTGTTGTAAAACAAGATGCCTACATATATACAAAAATATATTCAAGTCCCCATGGGTAATTGAGTCCCTGCTCTGGGAAGCAATTGTGCACTTCCACAATCAAATTATCGTTGGTGTTAACACACTCACGTTGAACCGAAACTGTTTTGTTGACCAACTTTGGTCGATAGACAGCTGCTTTCCAGTGTGATAGACCTGCCCTTGACTTGCATAGTCATGAGTCATGACTATATTGAAGACAGGAGGTAGAAGGGGACTGGTGTGCACTGGCCTAGGAAGATAAGGGCTACAGCGCAGCACACTCCCAATTGCCTGCATATGACGGGCTATTCACTGCCCTGGAGACGTCACAGTCTCCGGAGTGTCCGAAATTATTCAGCGGTGTTCGGTGTGGCTCTATGCTCTATCCCACACACACATACAGGGTAAAATGGACCAAGACAGAGTGATCATCGCTGAGATAATAGCAAGGTTTATAGCAGAAGGTAAGCCCTGTCATTAGGGCAGTTAGTGGTAAACATGTTAACCAGCCAGTGGAATTGTGGTAACCGGTGGGGCTTCATTATGGGGATCAGAAAAAACCACAACAAATACTAGTACTGCTAGGGGTTAGGCATCTTTGAGCAAGGGTGCCTGAAGGTTAGCAGTGGACATGGGGAAGGGAACCCAGTACCTTTGGGAGTCAGACACCCTAACCAACCAGTCCCTATTTTACCAAAAACAAACAGATCCTTTTCTAACGTCATTCATGTTGACGGCTGTTTGTCTGTCCCTGGTTGTCTCCTTACTTTTAGCGTCTGACTCTGATAAGAACCAGGAGGTGCTTTCTGCTGGTAAGCAGTACCCGTCCATCCAGGAGTTTGCCTCGGCCATCCCGAACCACCTGCTGTTGGGTTCACTTCTGGAGCATCTGTGCTTTGTCTACGAGAGCGACCCCACGCGCTCTCGCATGCTCTTCAAAGGTATCTGTGGACTTTTGTATGTCTCATTAAGGTGATCATGACTAGGGCCCTATATTCATGTTCTGAATTGAACTGACATTTAATTATATACCAAATGGGACGTCATAGAAAATATATAAATGTGTTATAAATAAATTAATGAATAAACTTGACAATTTAAATAAATAGGCACAGAGTTAATGTCAAAAGTAAATAAAATATATTATCTGTTTATTTTATGTATGTCCTGTTCAAGTATTGCAGTAGGGTAATTATTTATTTTTATTGTCACTTATATTTTTGTTACTTATTTAGTCAGTCAATTTTAAAGGCGGTGCCTAAATTAAAAAGTTTTATTCTAAATAGACTGATTACATGTTAAAAGTATAACAGCATCTGCAGGGAAGACTATTCAGCAAGAATGCCACATCGTTTTTTTTATCTGATTTTATCTGGTTTTTTTTTAATAACATAATGCCCTGCCCATACTTGGAAATCGATTGCTGCCCAGCCAATGCCAGACTGAAATTCATTGCTAAACGTAAACTTGCATATCTGAATGATCTCAAGAGGATACCTCATTTGCTATGTTTTCATAATTGATATTCCCAATTCCTGACATTTTTGGGCCTTTGTGCTCTTTTTGCTCTCCTTTTATTCTTGTTTAACAGTCATTGGCCAGCGTTTAGCCACGATGAACCTCCTCTCGCCATTGGCCGTCAGCGATGAGTTCAGCACCGTCAGACTCCAACACAACCGGGCCTTCACGGAGCTGCTCCATGCTGCCAGCTCCTCCCTATTCCCACAGGTAGGTGGAACCAGACAGGACAGCACGGCCGATCAGACCTAGGGTCGGATTCTTGGGCTCTCCCCTCAAACCTGAATTCTTGACTACTTTATCTAGCAAAACGTTTCAATTTACGATAAGAACCAAATAGGTACTTTTCACAATAAATGGCAAATATGTGTTAAATAGCAATGTCTGATCTGTTGATCTATTGGTGTTAGTATTGACAGACGTTTTGTGTGCTCACCGTCTTCCAACAGAGTCAGCAGCTTCTAAGTGCAGACACGCTCGGCCTTCCTGCAAGGTAGGAGCCACTCTGACTTTAATATGAAGTTTATACCAATAAGGGGAATCAACTTGCACTAAACTACTATCTACAACTTCTTCTTTACTTACAGGCCGAAAGAGGGTTTATTTCAGGCACAGACGTCGCGATACCTTAGCGAGTTTGAAGAAGTCAGTAGACTGGGAAAAGGAGCATATGGCAAGGTTTTCAAGGTACTGTTTCCTAACAACACTAGCCTAGAAGCAGAACAAAGTATTAAGGGTGAAATGTAACAAGCAATGTGATTGGGTGGCTTTTTTTATCATATTTTTTTAAGCATTATTAATAATGTTCTGGGTTAAATCCCCACATAATATGTTCCAAGCAGAAAAGATGTTTCCCTGCCCCGTTTCGTAGGTCATAAACAAGCTAGACGGTCAGAGTTACGCCGTGAAGAAGATTCTCATCAAGAATGTCTCAAGGAACGACTGTATGAAGGTGAGGGCAGGTCGAAGGTCACTGGGGATTAGTTTTATTGTTTTACTACTCTTTTGTGAAAATTGTTGCCATGGTAACTTGTGAATAACCAATAGTGGTCGCTGTCCACCACCAGGTTTTAAGAGAGGTCAAATTGCTGTCAAGCCTGCAGCATGTCTGCGTGGTGGGCTACCACACTGCTTGGATGGAACACGTCCAGCCCCCAGCCTGTGAGTTCCCCTTAAACTGTGGCTGTCTATAGGGAGAGCTATATATAGTTATTATCGCATTATTAGTGTTGCTAACGGCAACAATTCGTCTGATCAGTCAATAAGGTGTTGCCATATCAGGAGTCGAGTGTGATTTGATATATTAATATATATATATATATATATATATATATATATATATATTACTATTATACGATCGAACAAATAGTAAACAAACAGCACAAATATTAACACGTATTTTTGCCTATTTATGCAGACCCCAACTCTCCTCTGCCTGCACTTGAATCCCCTGCTCCACAGTTTAGGTGACTATCGTTTTTTCAAGAACATATTCATGAATGTTCAATTCCGACGTCTCTGTCGGCACGGTTCTTGACATCACCAAGAACTCCGCCTCTCTCTTGTCCTCTGCAGCGGCGACGAAAGCCTGGACTGCAGCAGCACCGGCTCCTCCATCGTCTTCCAGAGCGGCAGCTGCGTCCAGCCGGACCCCTCCCCGCGGGGCAAGGACGCTCCCGGGTCGCTCCGATCGATCACGGCCCTGCTCCCCTCCTCCTCCTCCCCGTGTCCCAAGCTGGTGCGTCGCCTCCCGGAGAGCTACGTGCCGTGTGTTTTCCTGGGTCAGAAGGCAGCGGCGGCCAAGGCGGCGGCGGCGGCGGCGGCTAAGGCCTGCCCCGCGCTGGCCTGGGACGGCTCGGCTCTGGAGAGGGAGTGGGCGGGCTCCAGCGGAACGGACCGCCAGCCAGAGTCCGGTGTGGACACGGCGGCGCCGCTGCCCGTCGACAAGAAAGGGCTCAAGGAGGTATGGACGTCCACATTTATTTGTGTGTGAGTTATTGTGCACTCAACCATAGCCAAGTGCGGATGCAGAGTTACATCAAGATTTGAACTGTTAGAAACTGTGGTACTGTTAGAAAATTTAATAAAAAGATTTTAATCAAGCCACAACCCAACTAAACTAGTGCTTAACTCCAGATGGACTGAAATATAACTATATATGATAGATATAATATACTAATATATATTTAAAAAATCTATTTTGTAATATATTAATAA
>JAOPUA010000072.1:10855092-10865925 GCA_027122455.1 Trisopterus luscus
GTTTTGCCATTTCGATCAGGGTTTCCATGATCCATACATCACGTCTTTATAGGTTTAGCGTGGACGCGCACAACCCTATGTTAATCAACCCCGAGTTGATTGAACTAACGCATAACCGGGGGTGTGGAACCGACAGCTCTAGTTTAGTTGGCACAGGCTCAATCTAGAGTTCAGAGTTAACTCTGTGTTTGTTAAACCTGTTTGTGGAACACCCCCCAGGAAGGGGCCGCAGCTCACCTCCCACGTATATCACCGGCGGTATGTAATATATTGCAATTATTAATCCATCCATAAAATTATTTTACACAGACACATGAGTCAAAAAAATGTTTTATTACAAAATATGAATAACCAATGAAATGTATACCATTTCAATATTTGGTCACAAAAAAAAAAGGGAATTTCAAGGTCTACCCGAATATCATCTTACAAAATATAAAACAAAAAAGACAGTGAATACTATGGCGTAGCTTTTCCCATCTTTTGTGTCTCCTAAATAAGGCTTACACAAGCAGTCTTTCAATGGACAGCTGCACAGACTGAATTTGAGGCTTCAGCTGAGAGCCCTCCTTTATGGTGACAGATGTGGCAATGACGGGACGAGACACCCCACACGCACGGCCCAAGGCCTGCTTGGAGCGCACAAACACGTATGGGACGTTCTTGTCTTCGCAGAGCAGCGGCAGGTGAAGAATGATCTCCAGTGGTTCAGCATCAGCAGCCATCACAATGAACTCTGAGATGCCCCTGTTCAGGGTCTTGGTGGCTGGAGGAGAGGAGATTAAGTAAATTAGATGAAGGGGAAAACTATTTCGCAGTGTTAGTTTAACACCAAAGACTTTCCCATTACTTCGGCTGTATTGTATTAAGTATAAAAATGGCGGTGAATGTTAGATCAGTCTGTTCCCATGCCACTTCCAAACCACATTTAGGGTGTAACGTTATGTGTGCAATAAGCATATGTAAAAGGAATACGTGTCATGTAATACGCATGTTGTAGGACTCTTTAAAATACACAGCGGTGCTGAGATGCGGCAAGAGCGTCCCGACTTTGGGATTGGGTGGTTTGCCCAGGGCACGTGTAAATAAAAAGGCATGCATCACGTGTATACCGACAGCAGAACACAACACTACGTGACAATTCTCTTATGAAATCAGGTGAGAAAATTACCTTCATTTGCCCCCTTCCTCAGCTGTTTGTAGCTGGACGCCTGCTGCACGAGGTCCAGGATGGTTTTAGTCATGTTGGCATCGGCCAGTGGGTAGGCCTTGGGGTTCACTTCAGCTTCAGTCTACCGAAAAACAACCAAAGAAAAGAAGACAGATCAGATAACAACAAACTATAATCAACATCATCACCAAGAACTCGCATCAGATATAGATATATAGACAGTTCATGCTTGGAATGGGTTAACGTTACGCAGTTAGCCATCACGGTTAGCTCGCTAGGCTATAACTCACCATGGTGGAATCGTTTTTTAAATGTTCCGGTCCCCTCGGCGAAGTGCTTCACGGAGGACTATTTGCCTTTCCTCGAATGTAAAAGGAAAACACAACTAAATGTTATGAGAAGTGGCTAATGTTTCGTTCGTACGGTTACTAGAAGCTGTAACAGTCGACTATGCAGTACGTCGGATACACGTGTGTGCGGGAAAGAACGTGCGTAAACTTCACTTGAAGAACCGTGGAACGGAAGTATACTATGCATGCACTTCCGGTTAGACAAACGTGTATTTCTCGTATAATTTTCCCCCTCCGATTATTGCTATCCAAGTAAGGTTTTTTTCTTTTTTTTTCACCAGGACCATCAACAGTCGGTGAGTAATAATTGTATTAGGACGAGTATTGTTGCAGCTGCAAATAAGTGTATACACTTTTGCATACTTCTCCTGATCAACAGAGGGCGCACAAAATCCAACCAATTTCTATTGAAAAACGAAGAAGCCTTTTCCGCGCGCTAGGCCTTCTGGGTAGGACATCTCCTGGGCGGCCATATTCTGTATCGCCAAGGCTGAAGGAGAGAGGAGTATCATGAAGGGGATTCGGGGAATTAGCCAGCTCTCGGTAAGGATATTGTTTCAATTTAGCTCATAGGAACATCTGATTAATCGAGAAATGATGATGAGATTGTTATTCCCCTGTTGGCGTTATCGGGTTTCGTAAAAAGTCAAAGGACCTCTGTCTCGCCCAGATGTCAAGACAAGGGAGGAAGTAATCAACACTGCCTCTCACCCTGGATCTAGGGTCAAGTATATAAGCAACATTTCAAAATGCGCAGGACGACCAACGATTGTGCCTCACGCGGACACAATTACATGAGGGTAGAAAGAAACTGAAGCTCCAAAGCGTTCTCCGCAAATAACTGAAGTGGTCTCTGTCATCATTTTGAAATCTAAAGGTGATTCTCGTATGTACACGTATGTGGGCGGTCAGATACTGTAATATTTAAAGTTTATGAACATTTTCATGGCCTAAAATAGCTTCCTTCATCTTCCTTCAGAGAAACTCATTTTACGTATTGTTTAATGTTGTGTTATAACCAAGTCAAGTATACATCGGTATTTGTAACCTCAGTCAATTAAAACGACAAATATCATTTCCGCCATACCTAGGGGGTCGTTGTGACCATTTACCAATTGAAGGTTGATGTGTGATTTACTGCTCTGTAACACTATTCTTTGCTTGGATTTCCAGACGAGGCTGTATGCAGCCCAGGCTGCACGCAAGTTGGAGGCCGCAGAACACGTTTCGTTCCAACCACAGGAAGTTCAGGTCAGTGAGTGGTCAGTTCTCTTCCTCAAAGATGGTTCTATTTGGCCAACAGAACCCACCTGTCCCTAACCCAGGGCCCTGCACCTCTCATACTCTCTCCTGGGAGGGATACTCCAACCAGGATCACCATGTATGGCAGGGAGTACAGAGGAAGGTTAGGGTGTGTGAAACCTTTAACTTTGAGTTTACCAGACAGAACCACAGGTCTATTCTACAAACATTACAATTATTTTCGCAAAGAGTCAAATTACTCATTGCACCAACGATAACTCCCTATACTCAATCTCTGGTTCTTCCTTTGTACTGTATGTTGTTGTGAATTAAACTTTTACCTGCAACAGTTGACATATCAATTCAAATTCTAGTTTGAATTTGTCAAATACTCGGTTCAATAACTGGACATGGCTACTTGGGCTCACGTCTTTAATTTTTCTTCCGATGAGTTTGAAACCGTCTATTGGTAACAGTAATCAACCTCTCACCTTCCGTCCCGTCCAGGTGACCAAGCTCCCCAGTGGACTGGTGATCGCCTCCCTGGAGAACTATTCCCCCGTCTCCAAGATCGGCGTGTTCGTCAAGGCCGGCTGCCGCCATGAGAGCAACGACAACGTGGGGGTCACCCACATGCTCCGATTGGCTTCCAACCTGGTAGGGCGCTGCCATATCCTGCACGCATGAACGGCATGCCTGGTTAAAGAGCCGCTCACTTTGGCCCCACATGATGCATACTCTCAAGAGACATGGTTCTCATCAAGTCAGGACTTCTTGAATCTTCATTTCCATGTTTCATCATAAAAGAATATCTGATGGAAACTCATCTTCTAAATCTTTGGGGGCAGGTATTGGTTAATGGGTTTGACTCCCAGCTAGAAAGTTCTGAGTTCGATACCCAATATCTGCATTCTAGCTACCCTCTGCCTGCTCATTAAATGACATGATAAATCTTGAAGAGATGCAGTCCCCTTACTGCATGTCATACTTATTCTCAATTACCTTCATTGCTCTAGCTGCAGGTGACCTATGTCAGGTGCGTTTATGTTACAGTAGATCTGTGTGAAGTTGTTGTACACATTCATTTGCTATTCCAGACCACCAAAGGAGCTTCGGCCTTCAAGATCTGCCGTGGCATCGAGGCAGTCGGAGGTCACCTGAGGTCAGTGGACTGCAATCCTTGAAATAAAGCCTCATAGAAATTAAAATAGACAAGACTATTTGTCTAAAATAGTTGATTACACATAGTCCTGAACAGTGTTCTCATTCATTTGTGTGTGTGTGTGTTCTACCTTCAGTGTGACCTCAACCCGGGAGAACATGGCTTACTCTGTGGACTGCCTGAGGGATGACGTGTGAGTCTAATGGAGCCTTTTCCCTACACTCTCTCATCCTAAGGCCTGTGACCATTTGTTCCTGTCATTAACCGTGGGATATACAGTACAAGTACGACACCTGGTTAATAACGAGCAATGCAAATGCTCAAATTTCGTTGTTCCAAAATCCTCAGCACTCTGTAACTGATGATAACTGTAGCTAGTGTGCACCGCTTTAAGCAAGAATTCTGATCAATCATAGGCTAGGTGTGTCGCAAAACATTATTTCTGAAAATAGATGTTTGGACTTGAAAAACTGATTAGTCAGTGACAAGCCTTGTTTATAAAAAACAAAGTATTTATGACGGAAGGTTTCCATTTTAGTGGGCAAAGCTTTTCCAGCCTTTACGACACTGGATCAGCCGACCAGTAAACTTACATACCAGTTGCATGCATTGTAAATTGTTACATTTTTGATTGCTGCTACTCTGCTAAATCTCTTAAAATCTGAACAATTGAAAAAAAACTTGCTCGAGATGCACACAAGTTCAATTATACACTTTTCCAGAAGTGTTATGGCCTGCCAAGGTGGAGGACCCCTGGTATAGACGATAGTTACATATGTACATTATTATTTGACATGCCGTTGTCATTGACATCAGCAGGTCAAATTAGACAGGGGGCAGGTTATTCAATGGTCCTGCAGCAGAGTTCCGATAACCAATTCAAAATCATTCAATAGTGTTTTTTCTTCCCTTCCTCTACCCGTGGGGTCTTCCCCGAAACCTCCAGGGATACCGTGATGGAGTACCTGATCAACGTGACCACGGCGCAGGACTTCCGCCCGTGGGAGGTGTCAGCACTCACTCCCAAATTGAGGAGGGATGTTGATGATGCTGCAAACAGCTGCCATGTTGGTCAGTACCCCTCCACTTGATGAAGGCTAGCAGTTCAAAGCCAATCAGGCTCTTAAGTGAGAGTAACAAAACAAAACCTTTCATCAGCGTCTCAACATGCGTTTAACCAAAGCGACTCACACGTGAGGGCGGGGGCTAAAAGGCGTACAATCAACATTGGAACAAGTGGAAAAATGCTGCATAAGAGGGTTTCTAAAAATAATAAAGGCCAACAAAACCGGGTGGGTATGATGTTAGTCTACATCAAATAAGCCCATGTTGGCAATGGAATTTCCTTATCCATAGAGGGAATAATGGAGTTCTTCTATGTCAATGTCTGCGTCCTGTCTTTTTTTGTTATACAAAATATTTATTGTCTTAACATGTACCTAACCACAGGTCTGCGATTGTATTTACTGAATAAATCTCTCTCTCTCCCGCTCTCTCTCTCTCTCTCTCTCTCCCAGGTGTGGTTGAACTTCTGCACCAAGCGGCCTACAAGAACGCCCTGTCCAACTCCCTCTACTGCCCAGATTTCATGGTCGGCCACATTCAGTCCGAACACGTGAGAGCCTTTCTGTTCTAGTGGTTAGGATCCTGGAGGTTTGCCCTTCAGGTTCATGCTACAAGGATGTATGTGGTCTGCCATGGAAGCAAACGTCCAACCCCTCTTCTTTTGCCTCTTCCACAGCTTCATCAGTTTGTCCAGAACAATTTCACAAGCGCCAGAATGGCTCTCGTGGGACTTGGTAAGAATCACCACTCGACAGCTTACTGTTTTCTGTGGTACAATGAATGTAATTGGGGTATTAACAAGGAAGGTAGACTTTAGGAGTTTCACACGCACAATGATGCTCCTTCTATTCAATTCTATTCTATGAATATGTTGGGTGTCCATATAATGGTTTGATTCCCTTGAGTGATCGCTAACGGTACGTTTTGTAGAAATAACTAAGGGCTCAAACACTTTGACATTGTTACGATATGTCCATTGGTGATGTACAATGGTGGTACAATGTCTCACAACGCTTTGTGTAGTATTCTACGAGATTGAAATCCAGATGCTAAAAACAGCCAATCATTTCCTGGAATGCCCATGCTAAGCTAAATGTAGCATTGCCAGGCTAGCTCTCCCAGCAGATTATCAATCCCTCCAGTCCCACGGCTGTTTTTGATCTTCTTGGTGGCATATTTTATTATAACATACGGCCAGATGTCTAACTAGCGTTCCCAATGAATTAAAATCCTGGTTTGCATATCGTTATAGTACATTTGATTCATTTATTGAAAGTATAAATGGACCATTTTAAGCATGTTGAGTCAATATAGCAAAAGTCTTTCTGGGTTAATGTAAGCAAGTAGCCCACTAGGCCAGACCCTGCGATGCCTGAGAAGAAAGCCAGTGACTAATTGCAATTAACGATAAAGTACATATTACACATACAGTAATTAAAAAAAATAGGTCCTGGGGTGCATTTATTTAATCAGTAATAGACGTTTTAACGATGTCAAAAGTATTTGATGCTTTAAAATTACCTCAAAACTGACTTATGATTGGCATATAAACACAGCATGGCTATTGATTAAACGTCCCTTTTCCATTCAGGTGTGGACCACTCTGTTCTGAAGCAGGTGGGAGAGCAGTTCCTCAACATCCGCAGTGGGGCCGGTACAAGCGGGGGTCAGGCCCAGTACCGTGGAGGTGAGACCTGCAGAACAGCTCATGTCAAGCAGTCTCATGCTAATGTCATGTACTTCTTGCAAACATCCACATCAACACACAGATAAATAAACAACCATATCAAATGCACACACACACATGATATAGATATAGATATATTTCTGATAAATGTCACATTTAGAATTCCTTGAATTTGTGTTAATTCGTTTTTGTCTCCCCCCTGTGGCATGCAGGTGAACTGCGGCAGCAGGCCAGGAGCAGCATGGTCCACTGTGCCGTGGTGAGCGAGTCTGTGGCGGCAGGCTCCGCCGACGCCCTGGCCTTCAGCGTGCTGCAGCACGTCCTGGGCGCTGCCCCGTATATCAAGAGGGGCTCCAACACCACCAACAAACTGGTCCAGGGGATCAACAAGGCCACCAGCGAGCCTTTTGAGGCGAGTGCCAGCGGATGGCTGTTTCGTTAAATGTCTTGCTTTACTTTTCATTTATTTTAAAGGTTATAATCCATACTAGAGGAAATACACGTGTTGATTCGAGGAGCTCGTGGGTTGATTCCACCATATCTGTGATTTTACTTGTCTCGATGTCCTGGAGAACACTAGGTCAGCTAATAAATTGCTTTTGATACATTTTTCTACAGGCTTCTGCTTTCAACAGCAGCTACTCAGACTCTGGTCTCTTTGGGGTCAGCACAGTCTGCCAGGCTGCTGCTGCTGGTGATGTAAGTACTTTGGCATGATTTATAAAGGCAGTGTGTGCTGTAGGAGACACATTTGTCATGGTAATATTGATAAAGGGGTGTGTCGGTATGGTGAAGGACTCCCACTTGGTCTGTTGTAAAGGGGAAGGATTAACCCTATCAAACTTTTGACTTTTAATGTAAAAACGTACATAAAAACACCCTCTGTCCTTCCCCTCACCCCTCCAGGTGATCAGGGCCGCCATGGCTCAGGTCAAGGCTGTGGCCGACGGGGACGTCACTGCGGCCGACCTCACCCGGGCCAAGTAAGGGACACACACACACACGCGCATGGAAATAAGGTCACAACAAACAAATAGTATTTAATAGTATAATAGTGTATACTGTTGTTGGGGAGGTGCCTCGGTATTGGTAGTGGAGTAAAGTAAAAGCAAATGTCATCTCAAAGGATCAATGCCAGGTGTGTCCCTACATATAATGGAGTGTTCCAGAACTATGTTGGAAGCAGGAAAACACTAAAGGAAGCCAGTAACACTGTAAATAGGTGTAACTAACTCGTAATGGCTTTATGTTCAATCGGTCTATCAATTTGGGTTATTATATTAATGCTCCGCTACCATTGTATTTGCCCCATTTAACAGAATCACCTGTTCACACACATGCCCGCGCATTCACACTGTATCGGTTTGCAAGACAATTTAATGTCCTCACCAGTTTGGTGGAGCAAACGTATGATTCCACGGTCCAAAGGTTGATGTATTTCCAGAAGTTCAACCACAGTTAAATGACTTCCACTTTAGAGTTGGGTAATTTGCAATTATTACATGCGTGCCGTCATAACACAATGAGTATTCGCTTTATTTCAACCACATCGTCCTCGCCAACCATTTAAATCACCATATTTAAACATAGCTCTGGAGGACTGCAAACCAGGGCACCCACAGGCACCCGCATAGGCTGGCCTACACAGAGTCTCTGCGGGGCGGCGCTGGATCCAGCCTAGTGCGCGGCTCTTGCCCCGGTCTGACCCGTGTATGTGTGTTGGTCCAGGACCCAGCTGAAGAGCCAGCAGCTGATGTCTCTGGAGACCTCCGAGGGCTTCCTGGAGGCCCTCGGCTCCCAGGCTCTGGCCAGCGGGGCCTACTTGTCCACAGACGCCGCCTCCAAGAACATCGACAACGTCTCCCTCACCGACGTGGCCAACGTAAGCCGACGCTTGTTTGCATCCTAAGGCGTCGTAGCGGAAGTAGCGTGGATGCTTTCTTCAACGACACGATATTGGTATCAGGGTTGTGTTGGCACATGCAAGGATTGGGTCATGGTGTGTTGGTGCTATAAAGAAAATAAATACAAAAGAGCCCAAGAACTGCGGGAAAAACTATATAAAAAAGAATATACAATTAAAAATATTCGGTGTAAAATGTACCCAATTTTATTATAGGTCATCAACATTAGGTTATTTATTTATTTTGTTTGTTTTATTGATGAATAATTAAGGTTATGATTGCTTATATCCATCCATGCTTTGTATCTGTAGGCTGCCAAGATGTTTGTGTCCGGAAAGAAGACCATGGCGTCCGTTGGTAACCTGGGGTCCACCCCCTTCGTCGACGAGCTCTAACTGCTCTCTCCTAAACTGTTCCCTTCTCTACCTAGCTGTCCTCCTTAGCGGTTGAACTGGTTGGTTTTGGCCGAAATGCTGAAAGAGAAATAATGTCATCATCCATCATAGTACAACTGTTATGAAACAATAGTCACAGGAGTGTCCTGTTTTTTTGTGAACCTGTATTAAGTATTTCAGGGGTCACAAACCACGTTTGCCAACTTGAACTGTATAATTGATGTAAATTAAAGAATAAAATCACTATCTCAAAGAATTGAGTTTTTATGGTGAGAAATATTTCTGTGCTATCTAAATTGTATTTATATCCTTGCAGTCTCAACCCTTTACATAATGCAAGTCAATGGTTTTATATCTTATCCATTGAGTCCGTCTATCGTTGCACATGATGTGGGGAATCATCAATGTGACGTACGATGCATTACGAGATGGCTAATCTCGCGAGATTGGCCATATACTCTAGACCAGATGGACTAGACCGAGACGGCAGCAAGAACACTGATCTCAGTTTGCATTTCATTAACGACAGACAACGGTGCTCGATCTATGCTGCACAGTTACCGTTATATGTATTGAGACGACACAAAAAAAACTACGTTGTCGTGAGTACGCTATATTTTCCCGTGGACCGCTAAATTAAGGCTATACGGAGACGTAGCGTTGCGAGTCAGTGGAAAGTAGTTTACGCATAACTCAACTAGAAAATAGAGAATACAACAAAGGACTTCGAAATAGTATAGTTTTATCTTTCGGGAAAAAAAAAACCTTGATGTTCCGAGGATCCTTTACCTTTTTCGAAACGGCCACTTCAGAGCCAGATGCCAATGAGCACGATCAGCGATCCTCGCCACCTTTGCTGGGAAAGTGCCAACTGCTCGGGCCATGGTGGGCTGTTTGAAGAATACCACCAGGAACTTTAAAGGGATCTCGCACCCACTCCAGTATTTAGGGGTCGTTTCAAATGCACAGGCCAATTTGGCCTGCGGCGATTATTTCAATATCCACGGCGATGGCAGCGGAGAAAGGACCCGATATAAACAGTGTGTCTGTGTGAGCCTGCCGCTGAACATGCCATATCCCTTCTCCCACTGGAGGGGTGCGATATAGACAATAGGACAAGCTGTCGAGTTTATCTCGCGCAGGGTCTATTTTTACTCACGCATTGGCTATGGATAAACTCACCATCATATCAGGATGTCTTTTCCTAGCTGCAGACATCTTTGCGATCGCGAGCATCGTCAACCCGGACTGGATCAACACCGGAGAATCCAGCGGTAAGTTAGGTGAGGACACTTCTTTGAATACACTTGATTTGGTTGTTAATGCATCCCCTTCCCGATAGCCCACCAGTGATGGCGAATTCAGATAATGAGTTGTGTGGGCGGTGTTGGTTATGCGGTCATTGTGGAACTCTTGAGTAGCTGTTTACTAACTATGGATCAAAGGACAGCAACAAAAAACACACTGAATATAGAATGGTACGACGGTGGTCCAAGCAACTTTGTTATAGGCCTATAGGCTACATAGCCTACTAATATATTGATATACAATAATTACATTACACATAACCCCTGAGTTATGACTCCTTTTAATAGATGGTGAAATACTTTTGTGTGTGTGGATTTGGGAGTGCAGGTAGGGATGGGCGGTGTATGATTATGTATATAGGCTCACAATTTGACATTTGCGTGGGACAGGCAGCAAAACAGTTTGACAGCCATGTAAGTGCCCCCGTACATCTCACTTTCACTCCATCGACTTCCCTGGATAAGCAGTTAGGGTTAGACACACACACACACACACACACACACACACACACACACACACACACACACACACACACACACACACACACAC
>JAOPUA010000072.1:11012874-11024327 GCA_027122455.1 Trisopterus luscus
AAGCGTAGTCTCTGTGGAGATGGTTGTTCAAGCCTTACAAAAGAGACTCATAGACCAGCAGGGAACTGTACAGATTCTCGGACGGAGAGGAACCAAGCACCATGGCTCGTGCCCTATATGTGCGACACCCCTCACAAGTACATAGATACATGTATAACACAAAGATATGGGTGTACGTTTAAAGTGACTGCCGAAAAGCATTCCCTTCCATGTTCAGGGTACAATGTTGATACAACAGACACACAGACCTGAACACGCGACCAATATGTCATACTTGTTTAGTCTTTATGGCTACCAAAGATCCCGAAGAGCTTATTGATTTGCAATTGAGAAAGCTTATACAATATACTGTAAAGAAATTATATTCAATCCACATTCTTTGCTTTGATAATGTATATCCCGCTAGTCTTCGTTCCAGCCTTTATAAAATACCTATTTTTATGTATATAATAACTTATTTTGTACTTGAGTCAACATTTTGTATAGGAGAAACTGTACATCTATGCAAAGTAAATCCCTCAGAGGGTTTTTAAGAGCATAACTATCCATGAATTCACTTATTTTTGGGGCTTTTTGTGAAGGCTTTTGTGTTTGTCTTTATCAGATCTTTTGTGTTTTAATTTGTGTTTTTATGTATTGAAATGTAAATACTGCAATTCTCAAATGTTTAGAACTGAGCATTTGTTCATTAGAAATCTATTTATTATTCCCACACAGGCTGTACGTTGTGTTCAGTAATGTCTGTATTGAAGTGGATTAACACATAGGATTTTGAGCTGAGAAACAAAAACAACCATGCCTCGGACTATTGCGGCACTTTTTCTTGTAAACCTAATTGTTAAAGTTTGCAAATTATAACATTACTCAAACGTTTCCTTCAGTGCCTTAAAGTTGATTTTGGGAACTGGCAACTGTCTCCAGCCCATTAGACAAGACTGTTGCTAATACAGTTAAAGGTAATATTTTGTTTATTTTCTGGAGGACCTCTGCTTTGTCCTAATGCTGTTTCAATGAACATGTTTCTGAAGTACTATTTTTCACCATTTTGTATTCGCTGGGAATAAAATTCAAGGCAAATTAAATTATTGTTTTGTTTTACAATTTATGATTAGACACATGATTACATATCGAAATTATTTCCTGATATATACACTCTAAAACATAAAACAATCATCCTCAACATGTCATCTTTATTTTAATCTCCATTACATTACAAATCATTATACAGTAACTTTCAGGCATTTTATATGGTAGCTGATCCGGTGCGTGAAGAAAGTCCCGAAAGCGTGCTATTTCGCTGTTTTCTTGGCCTGTAAAAGAACTGTCTATTTATATGACATGATCAATATCACATTATCGCCGTATATTTGGCTTTCCATCGTGCTCACCGCATTTAAGAAGCATGTCTTCAGCGCCTGGAATTCCTTCACGCAGAGATCCTTCTGCAGCTCCTGTTTACCTACGGTTGTAGCTGTGACACATTTTCCATAAGCTGATGCCTGAATGACACAAAGGTGAGTCACTGATCATTCTTTGCAGGACTTTGCATCACTTTATACTTCAAGTCATATAAAGAATGGTATGACTTGGAAACAAATACAAAATACAATGCATTAAGGACAATGTAGCACCTTGACAAAGGTCAGCAAGTGTGCGTCCTACATCGCTCGGTTCCTACCTCTGCCGGACATTGAGCCAATATCTCGGGGAAACGTCTAAACTTTTCCCGGCCTCGGGTCCACACATTGGTCCCAGACATCTTAGTGGTTCACTGGCTCTTGGAGGCAGCAATCTGTGCTACTTGTGGACAATCACCGACTGGATCAACACTGTCGAGTTGAACATGACAAACACTAAAACATGTTCGACTAAGAATAATTATTGTTCGACTTGCATTTTATCTCCTACAATAGTTCTTATTTAATTCATGAGTAGAACATGTAATATCTGTTATGGGCAACGCCATGTTGTTGACCCTGTGTGATCGTCAGCAGCGCGTCATCTAGCGACACGTGATTCGCCAGTTTTTCCTTCAATCAAGGGGAGACGTCCGTTATCCTCACGTTGATTCGATGGTGATGAAAAAATGACCAAAAGGGCGAGAGCCAATAGCATTGGGTTTGACCGTCGTGTGATTTGCAAGCTGTCAACTTTGAGCCCGCCTCCCTAACCCAGAGCGATGAGGAAGATGAGTGGCCTCCTGCTTTCTAGATTGCAACATCATGGCAACATTTATGGAACGCGTTGCATTTGTTCCCAAAGTAGGTGCTATGTTACTATACTGTCTCTTTACTTTAATCGTATGGTTTGACAAACGAGAAACCGCTTTCGCTTGGCTGGTGTTCTGGCCAGCAGTGTCCAGCTAACCAAGCTAGCAGCTAGCTTAGCAAAGCATACAACACTATTGGTAACTTTGGCATGACAACTTGTGTGGTTTTTAACAGTGTGTAACATACAATGGGTCCCCCGAGGGTCTATTAGCTCTAGCTAGCTCAAGCGTGACAATCCTACCATCCGACGTGTCTGTGTTGACACATTTCTCACCTAGAAAGAAAATAACTCGAACTGTGTACCCCTGTGTCGCTCTCTTCAAGATGCCCACCCTGATGAAGGCCACAGCAGATGATGAACACCCCTGTCCAGGCTACCTATTTCAGGAAATAGGAAGTATCCTTTGCCAGTTAGTATGGTCAAAGTCGTAGTATGTTTGACCGGCGTCTATGTATGAAACACACATAACTGGACTCTATTGCCACACTTGAGTCTCATGTTGTTGTTTTTCCTAGCTGTATCAGTTGGACGTTTCAGCTGATAAAGTTGAAACAACCCACAGGACTATACAATGCTACAGCGTCTTATTATAACCAGAAAATAAGACGGTGCCATGCCACATTTAGCTGTGATGGCAGTTACAATAAGGATAACCTCAACATATGTACAATCAATAAATATGCATGTCATTCTTTTATTAGATAAGATGAGTTATCACCCCAAAAGATATATAGATGTTGTCATTATTCTGATGCTGTTGCAAGCCAACGGTTTGCTCTCTTTTTCCAGTAGTCCAATAACATTACCAAGGTTAATTTGCTGCTGTCTGTCACTAGTTGTCTCCTTAACCGTCCCATGACTGTAGAAATCTCCCATGAGTCTGCAGGATCTGGTCAGTTTCTGTTGGAGTACCTTCTAGACCGACTGAGGGTCGACTCCTGTCATGTCAAAATTAAGGTGAAATCACTAACAGTTTGTGAGATTATAAATTGAATATAAAAGATGAGGTTACAGGATGGGCCTTTTGGAAACATTCACGAAAATGATGGGGAAAATGACTCAATATTGATAAATAGCATGATATGCTTATCAATTTGGAATGCTATACATTAATTATCAGTCCAACTGTGGATCCTAACCTTGATGTTTATGGATATTTAATGTATGGCATCAGACTAATTATTATTAGTGTAGTGTAAACTATAAAACTTGGAACCATATCTTTTGTAGATATCTTAATTTCACGACAATACCAATCCATTCAAAGAATATGAACTGTGCTATTGAAATATTGCCCATCCTTACTTGAAACGTGAAATTGGATCAACGATGTACAATACATCAAATTTAACCTCATAGCTGTGAAGGGTTTGTGTGTGCTCAGACTAACCGCTTCCGCGTTTGTTTGTTTGTTTGTGGCAGGTGTTGAAGATCTTTGTCCATCTCTGTGCCCATGGCTCGCATCACTTCCTCACTGAGCTCAGAAGAAACTCCACCTTCATCCAACAGGCCTCAGGTTAGAGGATCTGTCTCTCTCCACCTACTCATCCAACTTTTCACTGTCAATATATAGGTGCCAACTATTAGAAGTTCATATTTGTACAAATTACATATTTCATATTTGTACAAATTACAAATTTACAATGAATAAATAAATATGGTAAGATAGTAAGTAATGTATAGTAAGATAGTAGTATTACTAAGTAGTACATTGTCTTACTAGTAAAGGGAAAGAAATACCAACCATGCCATGAGTGTAAGGAAAGAGTGGTGCTATCTTCTGAATGTTAACAGTATTCTGGTGTTTCTTCTCCTTCTTTATGTCCTCAGTATACAGCGGTCCTGCTGATCCCATCCACGGGACTGCCCTCTACCAGAAAGTCAGGAATACAGCGCAGGTTGGCTAAAGATTGTGGTTGTTTTCCTTAAAACACACTCGTGTTGCACGTTACTGATATAAATGCACGCGCGCGCAAACACCTGTAAAGTAAAATATATACTAAAGTAAATGCTGTGTTTTCACAGGAAGTGGGCCGATTGCTTTTCACTGACACGATCCTGGAAAAGACCCCGGGCCCAGTCAGCTGCCTAGCTGCTCAAACAACAGGTGAGTGATATTTACTGACCTAGATGTTGGACTGGACTTACTAGCTTATTGGGTGACTTTTTGCCGTTACTTTTCTATTCCAATTTGAAGGTTTGTGAATTTTTTTAAATAGATCAAATTTTATGAGTGTGTTTTTTGCCCGTATTGAGGGAGACGGGAGACATAAAACATAAAGAGACGGCAAACAGGACCTCTTGACCGTCTCCTACCGTTACTTCCTAAGATGCAAATTGTGGTGTGTGTGTGTGTGTGTGTGTGTGTTCAGGAATGGGTTCTGAAGCGACCCACAGGACAGCCATGCAGGGGTTTGGATGTAGCCCAGGGAAGCTGGGGGCAGGTGAGTGGCCCTCCGTGTCTGCCCTCAAAAGTAATCACATTCGGTGATAATAAGCTTTGCGAAATCTGGCAAACACTTAACATCAGAGGTCGGCAACATGATGCGTAGGAAGCCGCTATGGTGCTGCTTCACCCATGCTATCGCGTGAAGCACTTCTCTCCACCCACCCTTGGGGTGACTTGTCAGTTTTCATGTAGGACCGCCCCTCTGAACGGTCAGGATAGATAAAGTGGTTGGGTTGTAATGAATGTTAACCGTTAACCACACGCCCCTCAACCCCCACCCCCCACCCCCAGCTTCCAGCAGCAGCAGCAGCAGCAGCCTGCTGGATAAGCTCCAGCATGCCGCCGGGGTGGTGGCGAGCGCCGTCCTCCCTCCGCACGAGCAGCAGGGCATCCGTCTCCATGACAACCACTACCGCGCCGTGGCGGCGCCCCCGACGCCCATAGAGGTGGCGGTGCCGGCGTGTGCCTACGACCTACCTCCACGTGGAAACAAAGGTCAGCTATGGTCGTACTGCAGGCAGTACTTTGCATTGATGCGTATAGAAATTTCCTGTGAGACGATACAAAGAATGACATTAATTGTGAAATAATTTCAAACATAAAGATAACATAAAATGGAAGTGCAACTAACTACAACTACATAACACATGCATTAAAACAGCAAGGATTGCCACACTACTTGTAAATTACGGAATCGAGTGAAAAATCCTTTTCTGCTTCCTTCCTCTTTCTTTTGACCCTTGTAGGCACCCAGAGATGCCCAGGCCAGGTGGGCGGCGGCTGGGAGGAAATGGACAGCAGCAACGGCTCCTCGCACAACTCCTCTCAGGGCATCGCAGCCAATAGCCGGGCCTCGTTGGGCAGGAGCAGCAAGTCGGGGGGGACCGGCAGCCAATCCGGGGGCAGTAGAGAGAGCAGCGGGGACCTCACAGACAGGTGGGCTGCTGGGTTTTCCTCCTAGCTGGTTTATGCCGTGTGGTTTCCTCTATGTAGTAACACCTCCCTCATGTAGCAACACGTGTTTCCCCCAGGGTGGAGGCCATGCAGCTTGGGGACTGCGGCCAGGAGATGGCGCTGATCAGCAGGCTGACCGAAGGCTCCAGGGTCTTCCTGACCAGAGAGGAGAGCCAGTACTTTATCAAAGAGTAGGTGCATTAGAAAATTCGAATTCCACCACGTGAGTCCTGCCTGACTCCTGTTTTTGTGTATATTTTTAACTTTTTAGGTGATTTTACTGGTTTTTGATTTGTTGCACATGAAACATTGTACTCGCACGTTGTCTTATTTCCGCATCGTGGGTCTTGTTGTCTGCAGGTGCGCAACACTAAACTGCGAGGTTGTGGTGGAGCTGCTCGCAAAGCAACTCCAGGAACACTCACACACTGTCCAAATGGTAACATGAGGCTGGTGTGAGATTTAAGTTTTGTGCCCTTGACTCGCAGTGCAGCCATAACATTTGTGTTTCTTCTCCTGGCCACCAGAGGGCACTGTGTGCGGTGGCCTGCCTCCTCACCTCTGACCTCCTTTCTCTGGAGCAAATCTTTGGCGCTACGTGCCACAGGCTCGGCAAGCTGAGCGAGGGTCCTCAGGGATCGGTGACGAACAAAGCTACCAAGGTAGCTAAGTCGTGTGCACGCGCCGACACAAACGAGGCAAGCCGGTTAAAGCGCCTGCAGGCTGTTCTAAGCCTTCTCCGTGCGCTTTCTTTGCCAGATATTGCGCCAGCTCGAAGCCATGCTGGGCGGGACTGGGCGTGTCGCCAGACCGGAAGTGGCAGCCAGCGACCACTTGGCCTCAGGTGACCAGCCCTTTACCTCTACATACCCAGTGACTCCTCCTCCTCCTCCTCCCCCGTCAAGTCTCTCCGCCGGTCTCTCCAGCCTGCACAGCTACCAGGAGCCCCCGCTCATGTCCACAAAGCCCCCCACGGATGTCACCGACCGGCCGCCCCCTTCCGGTCGAGACGAGGACCGGAACGGTTCCTTGGTCCACGGCCGCGGAGACATTCCTCCGAGCCCCTTGGAGGAGCCGGCTGACATCCAGGCAGAGGCTTCCAGGACTAGCGAGACAAAGGTGAACTCGGTTGGTGAAAGCAGCCATCGTCCTGGCGGCTGGGAATCCCTTTCCGATTCTGAGCCGTCGCACGTGGGCAGGCTGTCTCTGTTCAGAGGCATGGAGCTGGTGGTGAGCGAGGGCGCCTCTGCCTTCTCACCCCAAACAGACCTGACGGATGCATCCAGTCTCAGCCATGTTGGGGGAAAGCCAACCACATATCACACTATACCAAACGCTGGAGGTACCTGTTTTAGTAGAACCAGCAATGTTGCGTCCCAAAGCAGCCAAACAGTATCAGCTTTTTCCTTCCTTAACTGTTGACGAAGGTCACGGGTTATGTCAAGTTATGTCAATCAAGTCCTTATTCAGTATGAACAGATACAGGTATGAACAGATAAAGGTCTGACACTACGCTAGATGTTTTTGCATTTCCAATGCAAGAATCTGATGTTTAAAGCCATAACTTAAGTCATTTTCTGCTCATGAATTCATGACCCATTGAGTAAATCTATAAGAATTGGGTCAACCTCCCCTTAAACTAACGTTTGAACTCTACAATGTGTATTTCAATTAACAAATCTGAATTACTACTCTTTATGAGCTAATGCAAACCCTTGAGGTCTTAGGAACTGCATAATTATGCAAATCTGGTATGGGTGCATCTCCTTGGAGTATATTCATTACTTGTTCATACTACTAAGGTATGAACCAGGCTCTGGATGGATATGAGTGTGTGCTGGTTAGGTCATGCTCTGGCCTTTCTCTTGCTGTCCAGAGTTGGAGATACTCCTTAAGACCATGCACTATTTGGTCCATTACCCTTAACATTAGCAAGTCATCCACACATCCACACAGTGGAGGAGCCTCTGGGGCCCTGCAGTGCATGGGGCTGTGGGTTTGAACTCTGTGCAGTGTTTTAGAAGTTTAACAGGTGACCGAGGTTATGCCTCAGGATTTTGTTGAAGGAAGCTAGGTCTCTTCTGTGCAGGGGAGTCATTCTTGATTCACATTTTGCGCAACGTTCATTTTTATCTCAAATTCTACGGTATGAAGTGTCTTCCATTTTGGGTTTTTTTGTAGGTACGAAAGAGTTACGAGTATCAGTGGTTTGATTTCTATGCTATTTATACCATCATGTTTAAGCATATCAGTGCTTGATAACATGTGGGAAATATAAGATGTAAAAAAATAGATAAGTGTGTGCTAAAAAATATATATCGATCTGGAAAAGGATCGGCTTAGATCAAATTATAACACTAGCTTTGTCGACAAGAATGGAAAGCTATATAGGATTCCTTGCCTATTTAGACGCCGTTTGGATTAATTAATGCATATGAGCTGCAGAATGCATCCAAAATTCTTCTTGAAATAACAAATGGTACAAAGTGTGACAGCTATTAAAGTATAATAAAACATCCTTCAGTTTACACCAGCCTCATCGTGGTTAGCATATTTCTTATCTTTACAACTGTACAGGTAGACAGGCGACGTGGCAATATGTATTTAAAAAGAAATTAAATGCATCCCTGAATGAAAATAACACATACAAGCATATACCATCAATAAGCACCGTAATAAGAGACAGATTGTATGTACTCAGCCACACACTTGGCTTTTATTGGGTCAAACTTTCAAAATTTGAATTCATTTTGATGCATGAGCATTTGAATATGGAAAAAAAGAACAAAGCATAAAAATGAACAGACATAAATCCTGATTTAACTTAATGAACACAGTGTCTTGGTCATACCACACAGGCCATGAAGCAGTAGGTAAAACAAACAAACTTTCAATCAACTGCTTTGTTTATTTTAACCTTTTACGTACATATATGTGCAGAAAAAAAAAACACTTTACAAACTGAACTGAAGATTTGTTTTTGGAGCACCATGTTCTCTTGTGCATCTCCCTGGCAGTGTCTCACCAACAGGAATTCACTTCTCAGGAGCCTATAAATAGCCAGGGTCTTATGTGAAGCGGCGTCTCAGTGGCGACCAATCTTAGCCTTACCCTCAAGCCACACCGACCACACGCTTAAGAGTCAACGCTCCTTTCAAATATTACTTTTAATCACTTTGGTTATCTATACACAAATACACACACAAAGAGTTCAGAACTCGATGGGGGTTTTTCCTTACGAATAGCAAAAGCAAATTTTGAGTGTTTAAGTTGGCCTTCCGTTACCAGTCGGTGTGAGGAGATGAGTCGGATGCATGGACCTTGTAAACTTGCTGCACATGGAAAACACTGGACGACTCACGTCTTGAGTAAACAAAGACTGGATAAAGTGTTTCGCTTTGTGTAGCACTTTGATCACACACACCTCTCATCGTCATCATCTTTTCTGTCAATTAGCACCAATGAAATGTTTGCACGACAACACTTGCATGTAAAAGAGAATGTTGCCCTCTTCCTAAAGTGCCTGAAGTACATACATACATACAGTACATACATACTGACACCACACACAGAACTACAGTGGATGGGCTATGGAAAAGGCAGGTATTTCTTATGGTCTCCTCCCCCCTACCCACCATCCATCCACACCACACAAACACACACTCTCTCTCTGCTTGCCCTATGTTTGCTGGTTGCAAGGCGGGACCAGCCGGGTCCGGTTCTGATGGGCCAGGTACAGTAAGGTGGGGAGAGCGCGGGGTCAGAGGGCAGGACGTCACCGCCGTCACGTGGAGCCCGGCAGAGCTCTGATCTGCATGCTGCTGAAGTGAGCCTCCCTCAGTAGTCTGTTGATGTGGTGGTAGGAGACACCACCACCGCCGGTGCTGCTGCTGCTGCTACTGCTACTGCTGCTGCCGTTGCCATGGAAACCCTGCAGTGAGGCGCTGGCGGAATCCTCGGGCTGGGGGCTGAGGGAGCTCTGGCCGTGCGTGCATAGACTGGTGCTGGCTAGGGTACCCCTCTCCGGACTACTGACCCCACCGCTGCTGTCGCTGCTGGACGACTGCTGCGGACGACCAAGAGGAAGGCAAACACGTGACATCAGGAGGGTGGCACCCAGGACAGATAGGGTACCGCTAGTATAGATAGTGGCACTGCAGCATGCATGTAGACATTAGACGGTGCTTAAAAATGTCTGATATTCATCCATGTTTCTATATATGGATATCTGAGTTGAAGCAGTGGAGGGACAACCATTTGCATGTCCATCAATGGCAGCCAAGCTACACTACAATTTCAACTACTTGGTTCAACCTTAACATAAATTGAGGATTTAGAGTAAAAGGGGCAATGGATCAAAAGTCTGATGTATAAATGAGGCACAGAATAAAAAGACGTAAATGGACTGCATTGATCCAATGAACCCAAGATGGGCCCTGAACCATACTCTGGGCTCACCTCTGAATCCCAGACGTCTCTCCCCAGGTCGGACACTATCAGGTCATGTCCCCCTCCTGACCTCTTGGCGTGGGGGTTCAGCTGTTGGCCCTCCTCGCTGTCAGAACCACGGCGACGCTTCCTGTGCGTTTCAAACAGCAACAAAAAAGACAATGAACCGAGAGAAAAATACCAACATCGCTACCGCCACTGAATTATCAGACGTGCTCCTCATCTTATCAGCAATTGATATTGACTATTGATGAGGCCACGTCAAACTAAAAAAAAAACGTCTGATGGTACAGAAGCAAAAAGCAGAACGTAAGGCTCAGCGTTCATGGTTACGTTACCTGTTCTCGGTCAACATTCTGGGCGAGTCTCGACGGACTAGGGATACCTCGGGGTAACAGAAGACCGTACCAGGGCTGGGCCAGACGACGATATAACCACTCCGTAGATCGTCCAACACAGATGTGACATTAACTACAGCTCGGCACCATAACCATCTCAGCTCGCTGCGGCTACACTCGGCTCGTAGGGTTCGGGTCCAGCCTTAACCGGAGAAGTCCTGTCACCAGAATAAAGATATCCCTGCGAATGTGACCAATCTGAATCTAAAGACAGCGTGTCCTCCGAAGCAATGACATTAGCGAGGGACGATGGGGACTCCGAAACCTAGCTTCTCCCTGGTTATGCAACGATATCTCGGAAAAAAACTCCAGTCATGACAGGAGCGGTGACAAGCTACCAAGCTAACATGGCTAACTCGAAAGCCACAACGGGACCGATCCTAGTGCATCAACCTTCCGCTTTCGTATCGCCCTTCGTCTCTCGACTTAATCTACATACATTGGAAACTATCTCCGCCGGTGACTAAATGAACTGCCCGCAACAACATTAAACCACTCGGTGAGTTTGTCAACTTAGCGGCGGATCGTAGAAGTACGAAGGCAGCTCACTTTTCCCTAAGTTAACGCCGCTCACTAGAATAGCTTCTGGTGACCGTCGGCCGCGCAGCTGCTGCTGTTTACACGACGCTGCGTCACCTGACGTCACATCCAATGCGGAACTAGTCGGCATGTCAACAATATGCACATTTACACCAAGAGCTGCACTAATAGTAGTTCAGTAGTTCAGTCGTTGTTATCTTTATGCATCATTCGGGTCAGAGCTTTTGAAACGTACGGTGTTGGGCAACATGGAAGAAACTGTACTTATTTCCCCCCCAAAAGCCTTGCTGTTTAAATAACAGTAATATTTAGGATTGTGTGTGTGTGTGTGTGTGTGTTTGTGTGTGTGTTTGTGTGTGTGTGTGTGTGTGTGTGTGTGTGTGTGTGTGTGT
>JAOPUA010000072.1:11083954-11098276 GCA_027122455.1 Trisopterus luscus
GTGTGTGTGTGTGTGTGTGTGTGTGTGTGTGTGTGTGCGTGTGTGTGTGTGTGTGTGTGTGTGCGCGTGTGTGTGTGTGCCTTGCTTCGGAGGCACCTGTAACGAGACGGTTACCTCGGTGATCAATCTGCTCCGGTGACATTTGGCCTTGGCCCTTCACCTGATGAGAGGCTTGACCTTTCACCCCGGCTGGGGCTCTTCTCCCAGCAGGGTCCCTTTGATTGCTCCCTCTCTCATTCTCCTCCTCCATCAGCCTCTCGTCCATCTCCCCCTCACTCTCCCTGAGTGGACGAACACATGCATTGTACGGGTTCACCATGGATCTCTCTATACAAAGTCAGTGACGTCTATGTAATGCTGATCTGCATTCATTCCATCAGACAAAAAAACCTAATCATTTGCTGAAAACATTTGCTCCATTTTTATCCCGGTTCTGCATAACAAGGCTGACTCCTCCAACTCTGTTCCTTCCCTCCGACATCATTCTTTCAATAGTTTCTCCCTGACGGCGTATATATAAATATGCCTGGGAAAAAAAGCCTGGCTGAACAACCGAGGCAGTATTTACCTTTGGCACCAAGATGTATTTTCCCATCATGCGTAAACACTTAAGCATGACGTTGGTACCATGCCTGATCCATTAAAGATTAACAGGGTGGAATATAACCAATCATTTGGTTCGGGTTAGTACCTTGGTTGCCTCACTGGGACTCTTGAGATTGAAGCGGCTGGAATTGTCCATCAGGACAAATACAGGTTTGAATCACAATTATAGGACTGCTGCAAATAGGCCTGTCATTCATTTCAGAAGCTGTACTTGTCTGCGCTCATCCTCCTTCATGCTCTTGAATAAGTTTCTTCCCTTGGATTTGGAGGGTTTTCTGTAAAACCTTTTAGAGCAGGGGTGTCATACTAATTTGAGGTTCCGGGCCATAACGGACCATTGCTATTTAGTTAGGGGCTGGACTGAAACAAACACTTCTTATACGCTGCACTGCCATAAAATGGCGACTCAACTATTATTTTTCAGATTATTTGTCCTGTATCAGCGTCATCATTTTCCTCTCTTTGACAGGGACATCTTGCCGGTTGAAGTCAGCAGTTTTTTTCTTCTTCGTTTTTGGTGTATGTGTGTGCATGTAAGAAAGTGTGAATGTAAGAAAACTGGACAACCACCGACCTGACACCTCTGGCTGTGAGGGCTCCAGGGTGAGAGGCTGTCTCATAACGGGGGCCTGGGGAGCCCTTTGAGAGGGCACCTCTGAATCACAGGCTCTTTCAAAAGGAACCGACCCCCGAACGTTTCACTCACCGCTCGTGGGAAGCGGGTCGGGCCACGTCCCAATGCACCCCCGGTCCAAAGCGCCCCACGGGCCCCCCGGCGGACGTCCACAGCCTGGCAGAGCCGTCCGTGGAGGCGGTGAGGACGAAGAGCCCCTGGGGGAGCTCCAACACCTCGGTGCAGACCAGCGCCCCCCGGTGAGCCCTCCAGCGGTGCAGGAGAGGAGGGGGCAGCTCACACACTGGCTGAAGGGCGAGTTACTGTTTAACTGTTTCATGTTTCACCATGTCAGCAGATATTTGTAATTAACGAGCAGGTTGGGGTTATGCTTTCTTTTACTCAAGGATACCTAGGCAGACTGAGGACATCAGGGGATTGAACCTTCAGCACCTTTCTCTCAGCTGGGAGACAAACATCTGAAGCGCTAGACTAGCCTTGGCAGACATGTTTCACACACATTTGCACACACATAAATACCCCCCCCCCCCCCACACACACACACACATTTCAATGTCTTTATTTGTGTCCGCATTTATAAAATACATTGCAAGGGCACAAATATTTTCAGTTGCTTTAGATGCCCTACATCCTCGAAACAACATGTTGTAATGCTTAAGTCAAACATGGACAGAATCACACACACACACACACACACACACACACACACACACACACACACACACACACACACTCACCTGCTGCAGGACGTCCAGGGCATAGTGTGAAATATCCCACACCTGGAGCCAGCCGGCGGTATCCCCTGAGACCAGGATGTTGTTGTCACGGTGATCAGAGCTCAGCGATAACACACGCTCACCTGGCCGACCCGGGCCCGAGAGCTGTCCTGGGATCAGGAAGTAAACACAGACATGGAAACATTTACAACTTTGTAAATAGCAACAGTGAATTCACTGAGATGCATGTGATTAATGAGCTGGTAGGTGTGAGGCATCTTGCTCCAGGGCGCCTTCTGGGAGACTCTGGGCGCTTGAACCCACAGCCTTTTGGCTGGGAGTCTATCACCGTAGTCTGCAGTAGTTCACACAGCACTTGCAGAGTAGTGTATGTTTCCTCCAGGACATTTATCAACGGTGAGATTGTTGCTGTTATGTAGTTATTGTTGTTGTTGTTGTTGCTGTCATTGGAAAGCAGTGATGTGATAAATGGTCACACCTAATGGCAGTGTAAATACAATTTTAAGAAGAACATCCATTTTAGATTTTGTCCTTATCCAAATGATGCAAATGATGCAGGACTGACTTTCCTCAGACCCAGCTCCCAGTATAACCCTGGCATGAAGCATTTGTTTTGTCAAAGTGTTTATGCTTTGTTTTTGTAAGGAGAAACTAGAGCAAAGTTTAAGACACAGTGTTTATCGGTCAGTCAACAAACAAAAACGGCTGTGACTCATTTAAAGGAAAAGGTCTGTTCGTATTTAAAAAGAATACAATTATTTTTGTGAAAACACCTAGTGAAAAAAAGATTGTGGTCTTTGCTCTTATTCATATATGTAACATGATGGAATTCAGGAAATTCCTCCATACCAGACAAAGAAATGCACACATACGAAAACAGACACAAACATACACAAACGCTCCACCCTGCGTTCACACGCATGCATGCACAAACACAAAGACACAAACATACACACCTTCGCTCACACGCACGCACACACAAACACACACACACACACACACACACACACAGTGGCCTCAGTGCGTGTTTCTAGCCCTACCACTAAACACCACCGCTGGGTAGTGGAGTAGCATAGCTGTGGGCTGCCAGAAATGGCCCTGGCGGGAGGCCAGGTCCTGGGTTCACTCCGAGCGGGCGGGCGGGCGGGCGGGCGGGCGGGCTTTATAAATCCGTCTTAGGGACGGATAATTAAACGTGAAATCTGGCTGCCTCTGGGGGGGTCACGGAGATTAGGGCGAGAGACTCCATCTCCTTCCGTCAAGTGTATGTCTATGTCTGTGCATCAAGGGTTATTTATGGCCATGTTGCTTTTAGTCTGTCCTTCTGTATCGATCCATTATTGGAATTATTGGAGTCCATCCCTCCAGTCAGCAATCGGTCCGTTATTCCATGCATCCAGTCCTTATTAAACTCATCCCATCATCCATTCATCCCTGTTTGTCCATCATCCATCCATCCATCCATTGATCATTCATGCAGCCATCCATCCATCTCTTTTCATAATTCATTCATTCATTATTCCATTCATTAACCATCATCAATCTATTTGTCAATCTACCAATCCCTCTATCCTTCCACCATTTCAGCTACAAACCTAACTTTTGTTAAATCTGTCATTAGCATAATTTATATATTGGGGATGTGGTGAACAGGACAGTGTTCTGCATGCCTTTTTTAATATACTGTTATAACTGTACTGGGGTCTGTGTGCACCTCAGAAAACGTATATCATGGACCTGAGGGAGCTGTGCAAGTACATCACAACAGCATACCTGGAACTTGATTTGAACTGACTACCTGTTGCCCTCATCTGTTCTTCACACAAACATACTGCCAAAACCCCGCAGACACTCACCATGCGGTTGTGTGTGCCCTGACAGGCTCCAGAAATACAGATAGCCCCCCTGCGAGGAGACCAGCACAGCCTGGTTCCTCCACTGTCTGTCAGCAGCCCTGTGCTGCAAGAACAGCAGGTGGTCTACAGGGGGCGCCACCCTGAACGAGAGTACACAAACAGAATGAGACAAACATACTGCATTGTATTGAATTATATCTGGTATTTTTTTTGGACTCTTTCATCCAAAGTGTCGAAATTTTAAGTGAATGCATTTTTAGCATGGGTGACCCTGTGCAAGAATCAAACGACTAGCTTGGTGTAATTAATGCCATGCTTTAAGTTATGTTCCGCAAGACCAGGCACTACTTTCACTAGTAATTGAGCCAGTAATTCAGCTAGACAAAACCAAATATTGTAGTATGCACGTTGCATTTGTCCTGAATAAAGTTGACTGATGAATTGATGTATTGTTAGGGATGATTTTTTTTTTTTGAAATTAGTAAAAACGAGAGCCCAACTGCCCCAAAGGCAGTGTCTGCTCACCCTGTGTGAGTGTCCCTCTGTAGCCTCTGCACTGGCCCTTGTGTCTCCACCCTCCAGACGACGACCTCTCCATCGTAGCTCGCCGTGGCAACGACCCCCAGGGCGGGGCACAGGCACACGGCCAGGATGTCCGACTTGTGCACGCCCTGAGACTTCCACGCCATGTCCGCCTTCACGTACACATCCTGCACACCGAGATGTCAGATAGAGCAGTTCATGAGAAACGTTCACGTTTCAGCCACATCATGTTATTTATTTGATGTCTAGTGCCCCTACATTTTGTTTTGTCAGCTATTGATGCTTGCGACGGATACAATTCTCTAGGTTAATAAGGAAAGCATTCTGCCAAGGATGATTTCAGATGTGAATGTGGAAAGAAATGTGAGGAAAATGTGCTCAAAAGTCAACATACTTGGATGAACCATCTCTTTGTCCCGTGTAAAGTGAGACGATAAGACGAGAAGATCTTAGCAGTAAAGTAATATGTGCAGCATAGAGGCTGGTGGTGGACATAGGACAGGTCTAGCATTCATTAGGATTCTGCTCCTCATGTTTGGATTTTTCACCTCATCCCTCAATATCATTTACCCCCAAGTCCGTTCAGTACGTGTGTTCTTGCCCAAAGACATTTTCTTAAAAAAACACTGATGCTGACTTAGGAGAACTTGGACCTAAATGGGAAGACAAATGCTCAGGACTGACTGTAAAAACACTAACGCAGGCAGATTTTTGGTGCGGTCTTCAAGGTAAGGAATGTCTGCCCTGAGGAGAGGGCTGTATGTTGCAAGCCTGGGGAAGGGAGCAGGGCAGTGTGGAGTCTTTATGCGTGAACTTGGTGGGCTGCAAACCGAGACTGTCGACTCGGGTTTGGAGGGTTTATGCGTGTTTATGCTGGCGGAGAGACACATGGTCTGCTATAGGCTGGACCTGGAACATTGGTTTCTGTGTTAGGGCATGTGTGCGTGTGTGTGTGTGTGTCTGTGCGTGTGTGTGTGTGTCTGACTGACGATTTTAGCCAGAGATTATTTGATTGGAGTTGATTTGAAAATGGAGAGACATGCCCTTCATAAATATGCATGCCTGCTTGAAATCACAGTATTGAATTATCTGTAACAGAATCTACATAAAACTCCATAAAAGTTTGTCAAAAAAAACGTTTATTTTAAAGAAATGTAGCCAAGCAAAGTGAAAAGCAACACAGTGAGGGTGTTTTTTGAGGGATGACGATGAAATATGCGTTTCTTTAAGAGTTCCAACATGACTCCTACATTTGCATTCATATATGAGTTTATACATGATACGTTGATATATGCGTTTAGATGTGCAAATATATACGTGCGTATATATATACGCGTTCATACACGTCTTGACACCACGCACCTGGGCACCTTCGATGTCATACAGCACCAGCCTCAGACTCCACCCCACCGTCAGCAGCTGGTTGCCATGGAGACAGGTGACCCCCGTGACCTCTGAGGCCGACACCGGCTCCAACTTGTGCAGGTTCTGGCCGTTCAGCAGGTCCCACACCTGTGTGACCGCACACGCGCCCACACACACAAACGAGTACATGAGTCACCATGTCTCCTCACTCACAGCCTGCTCATGAGGGGGGGGGGGGGGGGAAGTGGACCGTACCTTGACGGTGCCGTTGCAGGCCCCTGTGATCAGCCTCCTGCCGCTGGAGTCCACCGACATGCAGGTGAGGGCCTCCCTTCCGTGGGCCCCGTGGATGGTGAAGCAGCCCCGCCCCGTGGCCGCCTCCCACACGGCCACAGAGGAGTCGCGGCGTCCGGCCACCACCTGGCCTCGCCCGGGGTTGTACAGGGCGACGGTGATGGGCGCGGCCCGTCGCCCGCTTCTCACCTCGCGCCCCGCCCCGTCTCGTCCCGTCGCCGTCGCCGTCGCGTCGTCTCCTCTGCCCTCGGCCAATCGCAGCAGAGCTAGGTAGTCTTTGCAAGCCACCAGTAAATGGGGCGGGCCCTTGGCAGGAAGCGGCGCAGCCTCCACCAACAGGAAGGGGAAGCTGCTTTGCTCCGGGGAGCGGCCCGGCTGGAAGCAGGGGAACGGCAGGCGCACGGTTCTCAGGCAGTGGTGGGAGGAGATGTCCCATATCTTCAGCTCCTGAGGAGAGATCACCGTGAACCAGCTACAAACACCCGGCGTCAGAAACATATCTCCTGGTGGAGATTTATTACATTTATCCCAGGTCAATTTAACAGACTTTGAGGGATGATTGAAATGTTTTTCATTTCATTAATATGTCTTCTCTCGTTTTATTTGGGTCGAAATGAGATCAATATGAGGTCAATTAATTGCGGTAGAGCATTTTTTTGTGTGGGGGTCCTGCCTCGGTTGGTGGTTTGACTGCCACCACCCCATGCTTAAAATGCATGCCCTCACGGTATTATATGTCGCCTTCAATAACAGCGCCATCTACCGAATGGCATATATCATATTATAAAATCAAGGTTGAAACGGCCCTCCAGATGTAGGTGCGAGCAGCTTCCCCACCAGGAAGTAGCCCGATTATTATGTGTTGTTGTCCCACAAGGTCGTCCAGTTGAAGGTAAACTCGACAGGACTCACTGCGTCCCTGGAGTAGCTGAACACCTGGGCCCGGGGCTGGTAGAGGACCACGTCCAGGACGGTGGAGCTGTGGCCGCGCAGGACAGCCACCGGACGGGCGGTCACCACCTCGTTCCACAGCCGGACCGCCGGGTCGAAGCCCCCCGTCACCAGCAGCCTCAGCCCCCTGCTGTAGTGGAAACATCTGACGCCCTACGTCACGGATGGGGAGAGGAGGAAGAAGAGCGCGTGACGACGGATGTGTGTCAACAACAACGACTTGGGAGTTTAACACAACGCATTCATTAAGGAATGGGAAAATGACCCATTGTGGATAATGTGTTTTTTTGGTGTTCTGTGTACTTAGAGAGGATGCCTGATCTTTAACGACGTATGAAGTGAGTTAGTGGAGTTATTAAGGCGGGAAAATCGCCTCCTTAGTCTTATTCGTTGGTTTATTGGGACGTAAAACCAAAATCTGCATTCATAAAATTCACCCTGTTGGATTTGGTTTCATATGTTTGGCATTACCGATTTACAGTTCAGCCTGTTTCAATCAGTCAACAAGGTGACGTCACTTTAACCATGTGCGGTCGCTCCTCGGTCTTTGACCGTTTATTTCCGAGGTTATTTTTGAAAGCGCCTGAACTTTTTCACCACTTCAGCCAAACCAACAGAACTAGGTCAGACTCAACCAGACCAGAGGCTCTGACCCAACCCTGCTCTCCTGAACTTGAGTTCAGTCCAATTCAGACAACCTCACTCCACACATCGTGGGTGGTACCTGGCTCAACCCATCAGAAGAAAGCCATTATGTGCATTTACATTAAGTCATTTGGCAGATGCATACATAACTATATTTAAATGTTAACGATCAAATTAAATCAGCCCTGTTGAGATTTATCTTTTAGCAGCCTTCATTTGAATAACAGTTTGGTTTAACATAATCCCACCAATTAGACTTTGGATTATCATCTTAAACCTTATTGGAGACAAGCTCAAATCTGTGTGAGCGGACACACACACACACTGCTCAGATCTGCGGGCGATTCGGCAATTTTGGCAATTAACATTTAGAACAGTCTGAACAACGGACATCGAGGAAGACATCTGGGAGGTTAAGAAGGGAAGTGCCAGGTGACTCGCCGCAGACCTCACCACCGGGGATCCCACAGCGTAGTACCTGGGCCACCTTCCAGATGTAAGGCTCCCTCCTGAGGGACGCGTGCATGACGACCACAGAGGCGTCGTCGCTTTCTGATGATGTCATGATCAGCTCTGCCTCGGGTTCGAACAGGACTCTGTTGATGGCCGCCCTGTGGATGTCGGGGATGTGCTGGTAGGTGACCAGACCGCTGTGGTCAGATAGGTCCTGCCGGCGTTGGAGAACAGGTGGGAGATGAGAGACAAATGAGAGTCACAGCCGTTGGACTGAACATACAAGTCCTGAACGGTAAAGAATGAATGATATGAATGTTTATCAAATTGATAAATAATATAGAGACAGAGAGAGAGAGAGAGAGAGAGAGAGAGAGAGAGAGAGAGAGAGAGAGAGAGAGAATCATATAAACAGACGGCATACAGGCATATAGATCCTCTGGGGTGCGCGGTCGTCACCGAGCTGATTCTCAAACAGGCCCTTGGACGGGTTCAGAAACCACATCAGGTTGACCCCCCCATGGTCGTCGCCCCAGAGGAGAAGAGAGCGCCGCCCTGGAGACTGGGAGGACAAACACGTTTCATTTATTTTGCATAGTTTGTAGAACATGAATTAAATGATAATGACCAAAGTAAAAGTCTGACCTTTTTATCATACCAGTAGCAAAGGGCAGTTGGAACACTATGAAAACCTTGAGGGAAAAAAAGGAAAAACAAGATAAAAAAAACACCACACCACCATGGTGCATTATGGCCCTAAGCTGTTAATGTGTATAGGTTTAATCTGGTCAACTACTAAGCCCCTTCATTTACACAAGTCCTACCAAAGAGGATAACCTCCTCCGAGAGTCCGGTCGCTGAGAAGTTAACGAATCGCAGCTCCCTGCATCCGGTTGCTATGGCGATCCTGTGGACATTGGTCATGTACACTGCATCCGTGGTCCAGCCTCTGAACTGGTTGCCCCTTGTTACGGCCTTCTCTGCAGGGTCCCCGGAGAGCTGAAGACGAGATGTCAAAAAATGCATGTGTGTGTGTGTGTGTGCTATGTTGAGTATATATATATATATATACGTCCATGTGTGTGTGTGTGTGTGTGTGTGTGTGTGTGTTGCACTCACACCAAGGTGCTGGAGGATGTGAAGACGGCTGTTCCAGACAATCAGTCGCCCCCCTTTACTGACGCTAACATAGCGGAGAGAGGCCGGCTGGTGGACAGCCACTACCCGCACAGTGGTCTCTTGCTGCCATTTCCAAGACCAGGCCACAAGAGGGCAGCACACAGGGTGAAATCACATCAGCATACCGCAGGGCGTAGCGCTTATGCACTTATGCTTTGGTGGGCATTGTCTTATTACGCTCTATCTTGAGGGTAGCAGTAGCCGTTACATAATATCTAGAAGTAAGCTGTGGTACACAAAGAAGCACGGAGAACAATCGCGTTGCAAGTCATGAACGGGAGTGAATGGACGTGTGCACAGCCGGGTGGACAGCCGCCGGCCTACCTTGTTGTGGAGGCAGTGTTTGATGAGCGGCGAGGCGTCTGCTACAGCGCCCCTAGGCGTGGATGAGCTCTCTCTCTCTGCAGAAATACGCAGTAGGAAGGAGCAGAGCCTGGGCCAGTCAACAAGGCCCTCGCTGTCTATATCCACCTGAAGAGAAGAAGAGAAAACACCTCACACCATGGAGGGACTTCAAAGGGCCCTTGTTTTACCGGCAGGTGTGAGGGAGGGATTCAACATCACAAGCCATTTCAGAATCTTTCCACTGGTGACAATGAGCCCTGGGATAATGCATGGCAATGTTGTTACTCACAAATGCGGGGGAATAACAGAGCAGATGGCAAGTGCTGTGTGTCTAGTGTCTCAGCAAGCATGTCTGAGAGGGTTTTGAAGGGATCTTGGTTTTATCCTTCCTGACTTAAGACGCTGAAGGTAGGGCTGGGTATAATCTACATCTACATATCTACGTAGCATCATATAATCATACATACATACAAAAACTTTCTGTAATTTGTGTTTAACATGACCAACACGCTACAGCAGTCAACCCAATATAGTGCAAGTTGTGCACAAATGTTCGCCATGGGAGACATACGGGGTTAAAGCTTCAAGCATTCAGCCCTAAATGAGGAAACTCCAGCAACAAAAAAACTGAGGTCAACAGGAAATATCTTACTTTGAGGGAAAAGTTTGCCAATATACTTGAAAACGACATAACTGTAGCCTTTCTATACAGTTACAGTAAAGGCATGCATCTTGTTCTCTTTACCTCACAGAAAAACCTCTCCACACTGCCATCACTGACATCTGGACCAATCACAGAGCTCAGAACATTCCGGAACTCCTCCAAATTGATTCTGGGGGCTTCTCTCCCCCGTCGCCCGGTCTCCTCTATCCCTTGACCCTCGTCCTGCTTGGGTTTCCTTGGTTTCCGCCGGGACGTCCTGCCTGGGGATGTCTTGTGATTTTCGAATGCGTCTTTCAGGAGACGCAGGTCCTCCACGGTTAGCTGTTCTGCCAGGCTGCCCCCACGCTGCGGGCCGCTGGAGAAACAGGGTTTCATGAATTTGTCATTTGTGGACCAGGTAGGGGTTAGGCATCTTGCATGAGAATGCCAAGAGGTAGACTGCTGACTTTGGAGATGAAACCCAGTACCTTTGGGAGGCGAACACCCTGACCGTTCCACTAGCATGACCCCTTCCACAGTATCCTGCCCCCTGTATTAAGATAGTAATTTAGACGCTCTATGCTCTTATAGTATGTACGGCTGTCTGCAAAGGAGAACAGCACTCCCCAGTGGGGACTTAACAAAAGTACAAACAATAGCTAGAATATTGAATATCCTATAATCAAGATCAGTTAGATAAGTATTTATTTATTCAAGGGCTTATGACAATGTTTTTAATTGTGTGTTTAGTTGTGTGTGTCTGTGTGTTTGTGTGTGGTCTGTGCTTGTGTGTATGGACCCTAAAGTGCCCCAAAAAGCTAGCTACGCTTTGATATAAAAGGCCACAGCAGCTCCTGTGTGGCCCTGTTGCCGTGGAGACAGTGTAGCTGAACAAAAGGTCACATGTCTGTGCATTCTAAGGTCACTTCCTGGTTCCTGGTCCATCAGGACATGCTTGATTGGCCATGTCTGCATCAAATCCACCAATAATGATCACAGGTTCAGATGATAATTCAATCAAATTATAAAATACATTGCCTCCAAAAATATAAATTATAACCAATTTGATAGAGGTTTCAATCTCTATCAAAATAATAAAATAATGTGTATTAATTAATTAAGTTTATTTTACATATTTCTAAATATACAGACTGAAAATGTACGTGACATTTAGTAAATGACATATATTTACATTGAATTTCTATGATGATAATTCAAATTCTGATATGTTTTTTATATACTGATGTGATTACTGAACATGTCATCACCGAACAAAAAAAGAGAAGTAAAAACATTTACACGCAAAGGTTACAAACTAATACGTCATTTAAATAATTCAAGTAAATAAGAGAGGCTTACCCAGAAATCCTGCTCGGCGCTTCTGTTTCATAAGCATCAAACTGATCATATCTTTTCCTCAAGGGGTCCATGTCAGTCGCCTTCAAATACCAAAGTCCCAAAGGTGCCAAAAGGGTTTGAGCTCAAATGAGGGCACAACACTTAATCTGCGTTCTCCAGATGAACATTAAGTGTAGCTTCACTCTCCTTGTCCGCCTACAACCAAACTCCGAAATACTCTGCAGCGAGACCAACCTGATGTGTCCTCCCTCCGAGCCTACAGCCCCATCTTCTTTGTCGCAATCCCTTGCTCTTCTGTCTTTTCAGACAAACACAATTTGCACACAAAGCTCTGCTGTCCAGCACAGAAAGGGCGAGGGGGTGGGTGGGGGAGGAATGTCCTGTCAGGTCCTTGCCATCCGTCACAAGAGGTTTGACCACACCGAAAGCAGACAGAGGGGTGAGTCAACACCTCATTGTTGAGGAGACATGCAGAGGGGATTAGAGAGACTGCAAGAAAAATGTCATCAGGAAAAGTGTAAGCGCACGGCCGCCGGTTGGTTGGTTGGGAAGATGGTGGCGGTAGTGGTGGTGGAGGGGGTGTTGGTGGTCATAGAGTTAGAAAACTCCAAGGAGTTGTTCCCCTCATGGTTAATGATTTCAAGAAGCAAAGCCACCTTGGCTCCAGGGGGATGGATAATTTATTTTCCATATTGTTAGCCAACTGAGATATAGTGACAGTTAATAACCCGACACATCGTACGTCGTAAAATAATCGTGGATGTCAAAATAAGATTAGTGTATATTTGTCTTATGGTTTAATACAGACTTTGTGGTAGTGCTTAGTGATTGCTATGCAACCCATTACATGTTCCCTCTAAGCATTTAATTATTAACACGCAGTACTTCACCTGCTCTAGGGGCTACTCCTCTCCCTCGTTAAGCAATGCACTTGGTGTTCTCCCCCCTGGCTGACGAGATGATGTAATGATCAAGGGGACAGTGGGTCACCAGCAAGCCAAAATACAATTAAACCAGCGGATGCCCAGCCACTTCAAGTATTATATGAATTAACACCCCACACAGAGAGTGTGTGTGTGTGTGTGCGTGTGTGCGTGTGTGCGTGTGTGTGTGTGTGTGTGTGTGTGTGTGTGTGTGTGTGCATGTAGTATGTGCAGATGCTGCACCTTATATTCAATCAATCAATCACACTGTCCATCAATCTATCCAGGCCTATCTATCTATCACATTTATTCCATTCCATTTAATTGTATGAATTACTTAATTAATTTCCCATCAAAGTTATTTGTTGTTTTTGATTGTTGTTTTTATTGGACAACGATACTCTGTCTGTTTAGATTTTCGTTATATTTGCTTGAAAATGAGTTTTACACTGGGACAATTCAAATGTAGCAAAGGCATTTATCATCTATTACTTACCTAACCCTCTGCATTTACTGTAAGAAACAACTTTCATGAATGTAGCGCCATCTTGCGGCCGGAAGCAAACGCCTCAGGAGACCATCCTTGTCTCGCGACGGAATTTGTATGATTAGCCGATAAGTAAGCAAGCCTACTTAAATTACAAAACAAAAACTGAACATTTCAGTGATTTCATAAATGTAAACATTTATCTAAAAAATGATATGAGTACTTCAGTTGGATAAGAGACAGAAAATGAAACCCCCACCGCCCTCTCTCACTCTCCTAAAATCACCCCTCTAACGCACTTTTTGTAGGCCTACGTCCTGTACAGACAGCATTATATTGTTGGTTCTTTTTCTTCTGACTAAATTCCCTAAATGTTAACGTAAACTAGAAATGCATTTCCCGCAGAAAATGCGGTGCTGTAGTGCAAAATGAGTTTTCGAAAATATGTCTTAGCAAAGCTATATCGTTTAAGACGTTAAGAAATGTTAAATGGCTTAAATCAAGTGAAGGGATTTGAAGAGAGTCTAAATGGAGTCAACAACATGCACACCATGCACACCAAAGAGTCCTAACTGTACTAATATTGACCTTGACCTTACCTGAGTGTCCAGGCCCAAGAGAATGAACAGAATGAAGAAACACACGGCCCACGGCTGAGGCAGAGCTGAGCACACTGATCGCGGCTATCGCCTGAGGATATGCATCGAACGCCACATTACGCCAGGCCTGGGCCCTATGATCATCGTATAAGATACACAATATTTTTGGTCAGAATTTTTCTTGACTTTTACTTATTTACTGAAACCGTGTTTTCTGAATTTATTTGTATTAATATTAAAAAGTATATGAAGAATCAGGGATTTTTTTTTCTCTGTGCATGCAGCTTCCTGCAGTACCTAACTCTGCCACTTGCAATCGATGGGCGTGTTCTGCATCTCTGCCATGAATCTGAGTACTCATACAGAGCGAACCCTGCCACCACACTGGGGCAGCAGTTTAGCAAGCAGCATTTTATTTTTGATAACCACCTAGGCTTTGTACTGCTATTGTTTTATTAATTTCCATCGTTAGGCCTACTTTACTATTAAAATGCACACGCAGCATTTTTACACTGCCGAGCCGGTACGGTCACGGCTTGGTACACCCTGCAATTTCACCGTCTTGCCTGTGCAAAACTGAGGGGGTTTAACCCGCCACCTTCAAGGAGCCGGCTTTCTTGGTTCATACACACACACACACACACACACACACGCACACGCACACGCACACGCACACGCACACGCACACGCACACGCACACGCA
>JAOPUA010000072.1:11582161-11594429 GCA_027122455.1 Trisopterus luscus
CACACACACACACACACACACACACACACACACACACACACACACACACACACACACACACACACACACACACTCTACCTTGGTCCTCCAGCCGGGCGATGTGGATCAGGGCCCTGTTCTTGATGCTGCTCACCAGGCTGTGGAGCCTCTCCTGGCAGGCCTTCAGGCTGGCCTCGGTGCTGGCCGAGCTGCCCAGCTCCCGGAGCCGGTCGCAGTACCAGGCGCAGCCCAGCACCAGCCACATCACCACGTTCAGCAGCGCCCGGCAAAGGCCAATGCACTCCTCCGCCTTCCCATGGCAGCTGCAGGCACGGGGGGTGTTGAAAGACATGAGTCAGGGGTGCAGTGGAGGATGGGTTAGTTTTTATTTCACCAACCTTTTATTAGAAAATGGTTACATTTTAAATGTGTATATGACCTACTACATACAATGATTTAGTGACTTTTAGTGACTCATCAATCAGCTGTCATCAATCATTAAGTCATTAATCGGCAGGTTGGTGGTAGCCACCACACTATCCATCATCTATTTAACATATCCTTCATCTACATATACAGTATAAATAAGATCATTTAAACATAGAGCTCATAATGGCAAGTGACTGTGTGACCTTTTTGATCTCAATGTACCTTAGATGGTTGCTGAACATATCCATGATCTCCAAAAGGGACTTGACACACAGATCTCGGGAGAAATCGTCAAACTGGAGAGGAAACAAATCAGGCGTTCATTAGAAAAGATTTCAACTGACAACCTGGAGAATTCATTCAACCATATTCTTATCCCATAGCCACACCTTGCTGATGGCTGTTAGGACACTAGAATAAGACACCATCTGAAAAGAGACAAAGGAAGGTTTAGATATTTCGGCTTCAATGTGTCTGGATCAAGTGCAAGTGCAAACAATATTGTGTTGTACTGTAGAACTGCTTTGGTTCTCACCTGTGAGTTTATTGCATATTTGAGGTAGGACAATATAAGAGGGTTTGGAGATGGTCCTATCAGTGCTTGCTCCATAAGTGCTTCTGAAATTCCCACAACAAAACCACCAGTTACATGATCTGCTCATGGTCTAAGCTGTTGAGGTTCTGAAGCGTTGAATGTAGTCGTACCTGCTAGGTTCAGATAATCCCACGTCGCTCCCTTAGTTCCCAAGTTCTTCTTGATGTTGATAGCCCACTGGTAGTCACTCCAGCGCTCCTTCCAAGCCTGTAGGATGGCTTGTTTCAAATTGACCACCTTCATTCTAGTGGTCCCGAGAAAACCAAAAGCACAGGTAAATGTTAAGACATGACACGGAGATTATATTGTGATGAAAAAGAATCACGGGATGCAATTGTTTCTGTTTTGCACGGTATCGACAGCTGTGGCTGACTGAGGTAGTTACGGATTTACTTCCAGAATGAATAAAATAGCTAACGAGACCGCGGGAAAGGATGCCGTTAATGGTAACTGCAGTAATATAAACGAATGCATTTGATGTTATATTTTATAACTAACCTGAAGTTTCTGAAATTACAACAAAGAGCCAAAAATATGTTCAAAATTTCAGATATTCAATGTAAGCACGCCATCTTTGTTTTGAAAGGTCCCGGGCAATGATAGGTCGACAGGACGAAGTCCAAGTATTCTCTCACCGGATTGGTGTAGCGGCGTGGCGCTGGTGACAGTGAATGGTAAATCAACTACATAATAGTACCACAAGGTGTCACTATCTCTCACTGTTTTGAAATCCTGTAGAAAATACGCTTCATGGCTCATCTTTTCACCAGCCATGGGATCAAAATACTACATCTCAACCGGTTTTCGGCCAGGATTTTCAGCCAAGTGCTCTTAACAGCAATGTCTCGAAAGCAGAAATGCAGTATGCATGCTTTATTTTTGTATGTTTTACATTTACATTGAGTGCATTTAGCAGACGTTGTTATCCAAATTGACATACAATAGTTGTTTTTAATTGCTTGAACACATTTTGCAAAACTTGGCTCAATGAGTCAAACCTCAACACACAAGCAAATAAGACTGGGAAATATACCATTCGCATCTATGTCAAATTGAGACTGCTATTGAACCCTAACGATCCTCACAATGTCAAAATGTCACTGACGACAAAATGATACACATGCAGCATATGAATACACTTTCAGATCAGCAGCAACACACTAGTCTACTTTATATATAAAACACTGCAGTCTTTCATGTTCACTGTTTTTATTCAGTTCCACAGAAGGCACTTTTTCACAACAACCAAAAGGATCAAATAATCAATGCTGTACATAGCAGTACTGTACATTACAGTGCAGTAAATTCTGTTTAAGTTTTAAGTTCTGTTCTCCTCTTCAAAGTTGGCAAAATGGCTTAACTGAGGCCTTTTTGAAGCTGGCTGATTTGTGTTCAGTTTTGTACACAAGTGTTTTCACGTGTGTCTCTAAGTATTTTCAATTACCCAATGTGTTTTGTATTTTGAATAGGTGTGTTTTCCCAATGGTACACTGAGATTTTATTTTTGAACAAAGTGTCTGTATGAAATAGTGTGCAGTGTGCAGGAGCAAGTGTGTTGAACAATTGCAACTAAAGTGCAAAGCAACGCTTTTGTTTAAGGTATAGTTTCAAAAACGCCAAGTGATATTACTTTGGTCTAAGGATGTGTCTATAGTGTTCAAGCAATTGTCAAAAACTGTAAGTACATTTGTCAGAAGAAAGTTGCATCAATGTTTTTCAATGTTAAAATGTTACATCTAAGCAATCGACATCTCTTTTGCTTACATCACAAAAGAACAAGACTAAAAAGATACAATCTTAACCCTCCTAGAGTTTGTATTACACAATCTCTCAGTTGTACAGTAGAGTCTGTTTACATTATTCCGTCCCCACGTTTAGCCTGCCAGCGATCCCTCTTATTTCACTATCTCAGCCTGAATGCCTTCTTGTGGGCCCTGTATTCAGCCAAGGCAACAATGGCGACCATTCTCGGGCTGACACTGGACACTGCGTCTTGGCTCGAGTGGTGCCTGTATCCCTGGGGCGGAGCGATGCCAGCCAGCAGAAGGCCGTACCTGCTGGCATGAGGCAGGCGCAATAGACAACAGAGGAGGTGTATGGAGGGAGGGTGTGCATGTGTGTTTGTGTGTGTCTGTTTGTGGCTTTGTGTGTGTGTGTAAATGTGTTTGTGAGTGTTTGTGTGTCTGTCTGTTTGTTTGTGTGTGTCTGTATGCGTGTCGATGCGCACGTGTGTGTCTGTTTGTTTGTGTGTGTGTGTGTGTGTGTGTGTGTGTGTGTAGGCATATGCGTGTGTGTGTGTGTGTGTGTGTGTGTGTGTGTGGTGTGTTTGTGTGTGTGTTTGTGTGCGTAGCATGCATGTGCTTGTGTGTTTGTGTGTGTTTGATGGTTTGTGCGTTTCTGTGTATGCATGCGTGCTTGCGTGTGAGTGTGAGTGTGTATATGCGTGTGTGTGTTTGCGTGCACATGTCGGTGAGTGTGTATATGTGTGTGCTTGCACGCACGCGCGTGTGTGTGTGTGTGTGGGGGGGAGGGTTTGCGTGCATGTGTCGGTGAGTGTGTAAATGTGTGTGCTTGCGCTTGCGTGTCTGTGTGTGTGTCTGTGTGTGTGTGTGTGTATGTGTGTATGTGTGTATGACCGGTTATGAGCAATGAGCTCCAATTGGCATGACCTCCCAGGGTGAGATGCATTAGGGAGACGGCCGCGCCGGTGCTGCTGGACTCTTGTGCGACCCCCCGGGAGGCCGGGGATGGAGAGTGTAGACACTGCCTCTCGTCTGTTCCCATGACTTCACCACACGAGAAAGAGGCCGTGGCTACTGCTAGTGTTGTTGTTGTGACGCCTCTTTTGTCGCAAAGCTAGGTAAAACTTGTCTCAGTGCAAGAAAAAAACGGAAAAAACAAAAAAATCTGTCTACATCGTGTTTTGGCGACGGGAGATGTGACCAAATGTCTGAAGACAAGACGATGAAGAAGAAGAAGAGGAAGAGGAAGGACATTTTTAGTGTTATTTGCAGGCTTGTGTTGTGTTAACTAATGCATTAGACTATTGCATCTGCAATTATAGTTTGCATGTACTATACTTTTCCCCCACTATATTAAATCTCTTTCTCTCTCTCTGATGCTCTCGTTCTCTCTCTCCCTCTCTCTCTCTCTCTGGATCTAGAACTTTCTTTTCAGGGCCGGGGGGCAGATGAAGGTAATTACACAGGTCGAAAAGCGGGAAATGAGTGCGACCCCTTTCTGTGCCCTCAGGTGCTCCAAGATCTGGGCTCATGAATCAGACTTGACTCAGGGATCCTACTGTAACCTGCAGTCCAGACACACGTCCAATGATCACATTACAACGGACATTTTGTGTTACGACATTACATCAACAGTTTTGCATTGCACGTTGTCTCCTCGAAATCCGTACTTTTTTGTGGTCTGTGGGATATCATCAAACTAGGGTCTGGTAACCCTTTCATGTCAGTGTGTCTTCTCAATTGTAGCATATATGATGTTTGTTTTTTGGTTGTGTTACGGTGGTCCTCACAGTGGTGGTGTCCCGGTGGTCCCTGGTCTTGCTAAACAGCAGCACAACGGCATTAGCAGGAAAAGAGAGTGAACCTGAGACCTAATTAAGGAGAAGTGCTCCTAGCTCTGTCTTGCCCGTGCAGCTCCGCAGCTCCAGAAATAGCTCCACTTCAACACCACTGTCCGTCATTCGGGGCTGTCACCACCAGCCAGAGTCCACAGTAAGTATGATCCGGGGCTAATGAAGGAGGACTATATCGGGTTGGAGGGGGGTTGGCGGAGAGCACAGCTAGGCAATGTCCGTGCTCCCCCCCACCGCTCTCACCCCCCCGCCCCCCCCACCTCCAGCGCCATCATCAGTGTCATTACCCCTGAAACGTTTCTCCTTTGTCTTCTTCTTCGTCTTCTTCTTTAGCTGAGTCTTTTAGCAAAGCTTGTTTTGTAGCACACAAAACAAAGAGAAGTGGGGGTTGGTTTTGGGTCCCATCTGGCTCCATCAAGTGTTCCCTATCAGCCCCAGAGAGAGAGAGAGAGAGAGAGAGAGAGAGAGAGAGAGGGTGGGGGTGGGGGTTGTGGGGCATTCCCAAAGGGGTTTGGGGTGTCATACTTCTGTTGCATAATTTAGGCAATGAAGAAGACATAACAAGTTTACCTTCCTTACTTTGTCTCAAGAAAAATAAACTGTAACAGAAACCACTGCTATTTTACTATTGAGTCTTTTTTTGCAACTTTCAGTGAACCCAGATGCAGGGTTACCCATCTTGGTAAAGGAATGCTAACAGGTAGGCGGTGGACATAGCCCACTCGGGGAACGAACCCAGTGCCTTTTGACTCGCTAGCCTATAGCCTCTAGTCCCATTACGTTGGTGATCAGGTGTTCCGATTCCCAGTTGAAGGAAATGTTTTCCTCGCCATGATGTTCTTCAAGCAGTGTTGTGTGATGTATTAATAATACAATGATTAATTTGGGATAATGGCTGTCATCGAGTCTACAAATGTCAGGGGAAATTAGCTGTTCAACATCTTAACCTGCAAATCATGTTATACTACTGTATAGCTATTTGACGATGATAAATATATCTGTCTCATAGAAATAATTGTAGTCAGGGGGTGAAAAATCCATAAGTGATCAACAGATAACGGTTTGGAAATCAGCCCAGCGATCCCTTGAGCCTAGCAACCATATCTTACTGAGCAATATGGTAATAAAAGATTATATTTCACCAAAGCTTCTTCCATTTTCCTTTATTTATCAACCCTCTCTGCGTAAATCCTGAACAAAATGAAAGCTGTACTACTAAACACAACTAAACTGCATAAAGTGACTTTGAGACCTGTGGGTGAAGCTGAAGTCGTTAGAGGTGTGTAAATGAACCGATGAATTTCCAGTGATGCTCCACCTGATATACCTGATAAGATATCCTCAGAAAAAAAACTGTGCGATCCTCATCTTGAGGTATTGGGATACGCAAGGTTATACGTTTGATTCAATCGAACCGAACACCGATCGTGTGTGTGTGTGTTTTGTGTGTGTGTTTGTGTGCGTGTTCTCACACACGCATCATCCTAAATTACCAAGGATCCGTAACCTTTCACCTTCTCTCATTGTCGAGGTTTGTCTGAGGACGCTAACCTTGTTTCCAAAAACACACCAATACCTACGGTACCTACACACTGACACATCAACGCTTAACCCTGACCCTGAATAACCCAAGTTAAATCATCATCCAACCATCAGCGGTCTTCATGAGCCAGCTGTTCAGGGCCTCATTAAGACCTTCCGTCACTCATCCTATTGCCGGGACCCACACTGTGTGTGCGTGTGTGTGCGTGTATGTATGTGGGTGTGCGTGTGTGTACACATGTGTATGAATACACGTGGCTCTGTGCATGCATTCTGATACCAAGCCCCCCTATAACAGCACGCACAACAACAACCACAAAAACAACATCAAGAACAACAACGGCAACATACGCTTTCCAAACTCTCCCTCTTGTGGGGTCACCAAGCGGAGCGACAGCTAACAGTGTAGCTCTTGACCCCCGTGCAGACGCCTGAGCTCAGCACAGCCACTGGCCTGCTGCACTAATCCCACATCTGCCTCTCTCAGGAGGCGGGGCTGACCTCATCGGTCAAACTTCAATTATTGAGCAAGATACTGTGCCCAGAGAGCTATCTCTCACACACACACACAAACACACACACACACACACACACACACACACACACACACACACACAAATTTCATTGAACACTTTACCTGCATGCATTTTTTATGGGCAGGACGGTAAACCTAGAGAGGTGTTTTGAAAGAGATACGGATTGACTCCTAGCGTAGGACCAGGAGTAATGGAATCAAACCCGGGTTGCTACAAGGGGTATTGCCGATGCGGTTTGCACATTGTGGCGAGTCGAGCCATAATACCCCATATATATATATATATATATATACACTGCATGACCAGTATGTGGTCTAAGCATTGTTGATGCACACAACAATGCTTTCCCACTCTTGGTACTTCCAATTAGAGGCTCAGTGATTACATTTGAGGTCAGTAGACTGGTAACCCCCCATTGATCGTAGAGGGTCTGCTGTGGCTGTCTGGTTCTGCTCTAGGAGGCCAACAGGCCCCCTGGCTCCATCGTTTGTTTGTGTGTCACGTGATTAATTGATGAGTCTTCTTGAATAATTGGCCCTTGTCCAGGGAAATAATACGCCTTGATCTCTCATCTCAGTTCACTGCTGTCATGGTGATTTACTACCTCAGAAACCACCGCATCTATTGATTACCTCTTCAATTGATTCATTGGTTGATGATACATTTTTCAATATATCCATGGAATGTCTTGCGCATCATATTTGGAGAAAAACGTATGATGAAAAAGGAAAGTGTGGCCAAGTACACACACACACACACACACACAAACACACACACATACATTTGTACACACACACACACACACACACACAGCTGTAACAAAATGAAAATAAACAAATTCTTACTCTTACAATCTGGGTTTTAATGATTCAATAATTTAATTGACTTTGCATTATCGATTAAAATAAAAAAACACCAGCCATACATCTAAGCTGAGCATAGGAAGACTTCTACAGAGGTCAAAGTTTTACCAGTCATCCCTTTAAGAGAAATACTTGTTTAATCACAAGATTCTGTGCTGAAATCAAACAAAAATTAATTTAATCAATGACACCCCGTGACAATAATAACATTTCTTTTGTCTCTCGTAAACGATTTTCTATCAACTGTGTCGGTATACAAAAGGATAGATATTTCTAACAATGTTTGATCTGAAAGTAATACATGTAAGTGCTGAAATGAAAGTAGGGTATGTCAGAGTTTCAGGTGGGTTCCTTCACGTTCAAGCTAGAACCGTCTCAAAAGTAAATAAATAAATACGGGATTATTAAACAGAGTTTGATGATGCAGCATAGAAGCTGATGATATTTTCACCGGTTTTTAACACGATTTCTATTAATATTTTTGGAATTGATAGTAGGTTTTACACATCAAACAAGTGGGGCCTTCCCAGAAGGCAGTGTTTAAGTATGGGGGTCAGAAAGCTATTTATTCAGTGTTGAATGTTCATGTATTAAGCTGCATCTTAAGAAGTAAAAAAAATAAAAAGAAGCAACATATCCATGAAAAGTATATAATGGAGATAAGCGTTCCCTTTGAAATATAATAAGGGGAAAATATGAAAGTGTTCTGTCATTATAGCCTGCTGAATGACTTGAAATTGTTCCCCTTATCTTTATAACTTTCTTATACGTTTTGGGACAACAAGTAGACAAAAGTTGTTGTTACCCAGGGATGTGGAAATATTGAAATTCTTTAAGATAAGACACAAATCAGGCTCAGTGCATTTTCTGAAACAGCATTTATGTATTTATCAGTGAATTGCAGCTGTTTAGAATCATGAAATAAACCAAATGCTACTGACTTTGCCGAGGACTAAATGAAGAGAGGCCTGGCATGGTTCATAGTAAACAGAAGAAAGTTTCACATTTATTTTCAACTGTTTTCCATTTTCCACAAATTATCATTTAATCCCAAAATAAGTGTATGTTAAATAAACCTGTTGAATTTGCAACTCTCTAAAAATGGCTATTTGCATTTCAGTCATGCAAACGAAAAATAAATATTGTCGGTCCAGTCCCGTTATAAAATTAGATGTTCTTGTGTAATATAAGTGCACAAAATAATCTTCTTTGTGTGCAAATATCAAATACTGTTCAACAAGAAAGCCTATTGTTGTTGAGTTGTTACTTTTCAGTTAACAATTAGTAAACGGCATGATGTGTTGATAATTCTTTGATAATTCAAAATCAATATCTGCCTTTATTATTGCTTTAGTATTCACCTTCCATTTGGAGCGTATTGTGTTGTAGAAGCTGTGTATCTCCACCTCATGTTATCTTTGCTACACCTTTCACTGTGGGCTTTCACTGCCAAAGGGATAAAGAGGTGGACTAAATGTGGCCTTGATTCAATTATGTTTGAATGATTCAATCGTTTCTACCTTTTAATGTCTTTTAAGTGTTCATAATCTCTTGCTCACTTATTCATTTGTGTCTCCTTTTTTATTCTAAATGTTTTATGAAAATAATAAGTAACGGCATATTGGCCGTGTTTTCCAACACAGACTATTATGAATTATCTTCTGCAATGCTGCAAAATGAAAGTTGACATAGGTGCAACCATGGCAAATTAACAGCAGAAACACTGTTGGGTGAAAACCAACCTGTTTCCAGAAACATCCAGCCATTTTGTATTCACCTTTTTCGGTTGCGCTTACAGCAAATTTTCATCAAAAGCATAACAAGTACATTTCGTGGTTTATCGTTTGTATAGTCTGCTTCAAATTTTGCCTGAACGTAACCTGTGTAATATTTTAAGAAGAAACAGATTCATATTGCATGCATTTTGATGCTTTCTAAAATAATACATTATGTTAATTTAGGTTGACTTCTTCAAAATAGAGCAAGGTATGTTTTTTCTACATATTATCTTGGATACAGCATTGTTTTTCTTCACGCCTGCTTCCTTCACTCCAAATCGCGCTCCAACAGAACTCTGTAGAATGTCTGTCCCCTGATATTAACTATATGCATAGATTTTCTTTGTTTTATAGGAGGAGAAGAAAAATATGAAGTGTCATTAAAATATATCAAGTTTTATACAGTCTTTAATCCATCATCAGGAATGATGAGGAATTTTCTAAGGAACTCTGAAAGATTACCTAAACACCTTTTGGTCACATTCAGCTAGAAGAACAAATCATCTAGAAAACCTCACGACAATAAAGGTACATGATTCAGGAGTAATACATTTCTTCGGTTTAAATATTGATCATGGTTTGTTTAAAAGCTATGTGTTTAGATGTTTGAAGAACTATAGGTGTTTTGTATGCGATTGTATGAACCTACCCATGTTCTAATCTACTTTTTAGTATATGCACAATTATTTGGGTATTGTGTTGCCTGACCACTGAAAAGCGTTTACATGGTGATACAATCACAGGGTAATGGGGGACTTTAAATTGGCCATAAGGTATATTTTGGGAGATCATTTAAAAAAAACAGTCAGATTGTTAAACTATACATGTTAAGCAAATTGTTTATACAGATTGAAAAAAAGTGCATTTGCTGTCACTCTTATTACAATAGTAGGTTTTGGAATCATAATTCACACATTTTCAATGTACCATCGAGCCGTGGCTTCAGTGATTTCCACCAATGTGCTTTGAGGATGCATCATGTCTATGAACACTTTTAATTGTGCGGCCACGCCCAAAAAGCATGTTCAATTGCTAAGAAGTTTGTTGTTTCTTGAAAAACAAAAGGATCCACACATAACATAACTTACCTATAAGTAATGTATTTACAACTAATATTTGATTATACATTTATTTTTCCTAATAGTTTTTTGATCATTCGACACTCTAAACTCAAAAATAATTGTATGAAAAAAAGATTCAAGTTTCCATGAAGGAATAAGGTCTTTCTCCGGCCTTTTCCTTTGATTGTTGACATTCTCTACAACAGTTCCCTCAGCCGAGTACTCTCGTTCACCCATTCCCTCCAAGTAGGTCCCTTCCTTTGCCCTCTTGTCCTACTTCTATTTCACTCTCTTCACAGTTGTCAGCTTTTCCTATGGCACTTTTGCATTGTTCTGCGTATTTCCCTTTTCACAGAGAAAGGTATCAAAAAGTCGACCTCCCCCTGGTCAAAGGTACATGGGTCATATTTCCGACTCTCTGCGGTACGACCTTTGATCCAACCCCCTGCTGGCCTGCAGCCGCTCAAACTCATGCCTACTGCTCCGGTCTGGACTGAGGTTAGCGAGTACCCGTCCTCCTCCCACTATGTCCTCCTCTTCCTCCTCCTCCCGGTTGAGGAAGGCCAGCTCGTTCTCATAGCAGAAGTTGGAGTTGGAGCTGGGCACCAGGAATTTGTTCTCCACAATGTCCTTGGCACTGCATCGGGGGGTGGATGGAACCTCGTAGGTTTTGTGGAAGTGAGAGTAATCCACCTTGTAGACGTTCTTCTCCTCGAACAGGACCGGCTCGAACCGGTGTCCCCAGAGCACCTCGGAGGCCAGGTAGGAGCTGCGCGCCTGCGTTGTCATAGCGGTCGCCTCAACCATCCCCTCCAGGATCACCACGATCTCAAAGTCGGCCGTCTCCAGGTCCTGTTTGCCGATCCCAAAGAGCGGACTCTCCTCGTCTATCTGATGGAGAATGGTGATTGGCGAAACCAGGAAAATCCGATCCAGGCCCTTGTCAAAGCCCACGTTGATGTCTATCTGATCCAGGGGGATGTATTCCCCCTCGTCGGTGATCCGAGGTTTGATGAGCTGCGCCCTGACGTGGGCCTCCACTATGTGGCTCTTGCGCAGGTTCCCCACCCTCCACATCAGACTCAGCTTGCCGTCCCGCATGGCGATGACGGCGTTGTGGCTGAACAGCAGGGTCTGCGCTCGCTTCTTGGGCCTGGCCATCTTGGCCATGATGGCGCCGATCATGAAGCAGTCGATGATGCAGCCCACGATGGACTGGAAGACCACCATGAAGACCGCCACGGGGCACTCCTCTGTCACACAGCGGTACCCGTAGCCGATGGTGGACTGGGTCTCGATGGAGAACAGAAAGGCGGCCACAAAGCCGTTGACCTGCAGGACGCAGGGAGTGAAGTTGTCGTCCCCGGCGGGGTTATCCAGGTCCCCGTGCAGCAGGGCTATGACCCAGAAGGCCAAACCGAAGGCCAGCCAGGAGAGCACAAACACCAGGGTGAAGACCACCAGCATCCACCGCCAGCGGATGTCCACGCACGTGGTGAAGATGTCCGCCATGTACCGCTGGGACTTGTCCTCCATGTTGGCAAACTGCACATTGCACTGGCCGTTCTTCTTGACGAAGCGGTTGCGGCACTTGCGGCGCGTGTGGATCTTGCCGTTGCCAAAGCCGTTCATGCCGTGCATGGTGGCGAGGCGGAGGCCGTCCTCCTCGGATGACACGATGCTGTAGCGGCTGGTTCTCCCTCCACTCATGCTCCAGTCCCAGCAGCAGCGGCAGCAGCAGCAGCACCAGCACGAGGGCCGGGCCCCGAGTCCCAGCGTGTGTGATTCAAGGGCCCCTCACAGCTTGGGCGGCCAGCCTCGCTTGCATCTCAGCCTTCCGCCGCCAGGGAGCCGGTGAGCCGGTGAGTGGGGCGGTGGTGGGGCGGGGGG
>JAOPUA010000072.1:11637412-11650417 GCA_027122455.1 Trisopterus luscus
ACACACACACACACACACACACACACACACACACACACACACACACACACACACACACACACACACACAAATATATAACATCAATAATTCTCTTTCTGGATCTGGGTATATTTTACTTGTGTTTAGTTGTTAGTTTATATGTTTATGCATGTATGTTTTATCTAAATAATTTGCTACAGAAGTAACCTACCTAGCTACCCAACAACCTATATATTAGATAGATATTTTAGGGGTTGCAGGTATTGAAACTTAAGCGACATTATTCTTACAGCTTACCTTCTCGTATGGGCAGTGATGGTAATGTCTAATGGGACTGGTGCATAGAAAGACATCTGTGCTGGGGAGAAAAACGGGAGCAAACAAGATTCAATATTATTAAATATATTATAATTGTTGTCGACAACAATGACAGCAGTGTAAATAAATGACTAACTAAAAAAACTAAAATTCCTGCCGGAATTTGACAGACACGCGTGTAATGTGTATACCATTATTGATAGGATAAGGATATATAATTTATATATTTATTTTTTTACATATTAAAGGATATATAGATATAAAGCTATTAAAACAAATGTGAGGTCATCATGGTGACCTAAAAGGAACTCAAACCTGGCATGGAAGTGCTTTACACAAATAAACAGAGGCAAAACAAGTCTGGCTTGTTTTTAATAAAATGTCACAGGACCAGAAAGCAAAATTCTAGGGAGGGATCATAGACTGTATAGGTGGATTACATAATGGAAGCTATGCAGTGTCAAGGGCCACATGGGACTCCAGCAGTCCTGCCCTACATGGGCTTGTTTTTTCCCCCTCGACCCTCGATCTTCTCCCTATCAACTTCTTTTACTCTTCGTAATAGTAACATTTATGTTCACTTTTTGAATAACTTTGTTAGATACATAGATTATGCCTATTTTTCATGACATGATTACTTGATGTTGCCTTTTAGGGTGTTTGAATCCCAGCCAAAAGGCTCTGGGTTCGAACCACAACTTGCACAAAACTGTACGGGCAACTGTTAGGCAAGCAGCTATACTGCTCATTAATGGCATGCATAGACAACATCAAGTGTAGGTTGCTCTAGATAAAGGTGTCTGCTTAAATGGCAATGATGAAAATACTGTACATATATAGCTGCGCAAGTGACCTACTTCTCCATCTTGGCCATCTCCTTGACAGCCTCCAGCCCACCAGGCAGCGGGACTAGCTCTATGAAGAAGTCCTTGGACTCCCAGATACTAATGGCCTTCTCCTATAAAACACAAACACATTCTTATCAACCACAAGTGGACTATTAACCCTAACCCTAACCTCAGGGGAAGAAAGGGCATGTGCTCGACTACATACAACTTATGAATATTGTAAGTAGGCTTATAAATAATGCATTTGATCGCATGGACTAACATTTGACAATACTTAATGACATTGTAAAAAGCTTTCCCCAAGCGCATTTACGCCATCTACAATGGTATTTAGGGTTAACCGGCCGGGGTAAGGGGCTGTCATTGTGACTTACACACAGGTCGCTCCGCAGTTGTCCGTATTGCGACGAAACCCAAAAGCCCCTCCGGTCCTCTAACGTGATGTAGGGCTCGTCGGGGTACTTGGCGCGGTACTTTTTCAGGAAGCCCCCCTCGAAGTCCGCCAACACCCCGTCCATGTCCACAAGAACGCGCAGTCTCTTACCGCCAGATGAGCTCGACGACATGTTTGCGGAAATCCACTTGAACGGATTATTGCTAAGGAGTGACAGCGTCCGCCTGCCAAGCGCAATCCGCTGTACAGTGAGAAGAAGGGCTGGCATACTTGTGCACACTTGCAATGTTTATCTCTAGTTTGGTTACCAGCAATTTACAAAACCAGTTAACCCTCTGACTGGGATGCAAGGCTAAATGCACAACAATATTGCACCACAATAGTGGTGCAAGATGAACACAATGTCTGGATTGCGTTATTATTTGTGGTGGCATTCCACAAAGTCTAGTACCAATACTGCTTTCTGGACGTGGGGCTGTTGAGGTCCCCCCGTTAGCTGGGAGGCTAGCCGGTTATTGAGCTGCAGGTCAAGAAAGCTGTGACACATGTCACACTGTGCATGGACTTCGCTTCTAAGAAAGAAAAACAGTATAACGAAATTGAAAATGATTGCAAGAATACACTTGCACAGCTGTAACTACCCATGCACAGTTGTGATACAATGCGACTGGATAGTGTATTACGTGGTACAACCAGAGCCGGAGAAAGGGAACTCCGCATAAGGACACAATGTACAATCCGGTTGAAGTGAAGACATTATTGCTAAACGAGACCCTTTCGGGACCTCAACCACGTCAGGGTTAAAGTACATCCGGGGTAGGCCATACATCTCTTCTACTTCTTCTTCTTCTTCTTCTTCTTCTTTTGTATAGTTTTTTTTTTTTGGGCGTTTAGCAAATAACTTATAGATGCATTACCCCCATCTACTGGTATGGAGTGTGGAATAAATAACACCCTTCCTGCTAAAAAAATATACACATCAATAATAATTAAACTAATTTCTAACCTATATTTTTCCAAACATATGAGTTACCTTACGAAAATAGAATAGAATTTGCTGACAATTATTGGAATTATTTTGTAAAATATCTATTAAATCAAACCTACTTTCTCTTTTCTGAAATTTCCTTCATCTGCCTTCTGTCTTGCTCATACCTCTCACAATCCATTAAATCATGTTCTAGTCTCTTCTTGCCCAGTCACATCTGCCTGTTTCATGTTTTCCTATTAAAAACAGTGTACTGTTCAGCACTGTGTGCCCAAATCTGAGTCTCGATAGAACTGACTCCTCTATTCTGTTCTTCCCTCGACATCTCATTTCACCCACTTTCCTTTGAACTCTGTAGTACCATCATCCTTTCTGCTCTTTAGTTCTTGCTTAATAATGCCTTTAATTTCATTTTTTTTAACCTATATTAATACTTCATTATAAATCAACATCTGCCATTTAATTTCCTCTTATTCCAATGTGTGCTGGAACCCATGACAATATAACTATAAGCCCCATCATTTAAATACTGTATAATGTTTGTTGCACCTCAATCACAATATCTGCTTTGCTGTTTGAATGGTTGAATAGGCTCTTTAATGCAGAACTGGAATCTGAACAAATAACCAACCTTAATGGCCTGGTGTCCTAAACCCACTGAACCGCTAACAGTATTGGCAGCAATTCACCTGTATATACTGATATTTCATTATTAACCCTCCTCCCTTCCCTTCCCCTTCACTTGAAATTCCGGTACAGTAAAAGCTACCCTTAAGTCTTGCTCAAGGGCACTTCAACTGTGGATGTGGGCATGGGAGAGTATTGCTCAACCACTTCCCCCGCCCAAATTTTTCCTACTGGGTAGGGGATATAACCAGCAACCCTTCGGTTTCAAGGCCAAAGCCCTAACCTAACCTAACCCCTAGCTTCCCCTGTAGCCTCTGGCAGAATCCAAGGTGGAATTATTGGTACAGTTGGAAACTTGGAACTATATTTAATTGTGCTATACTGAATTGTACTGCTCTCTGATTTCCCAACAAGGTTTTAAAGTGCTTTGCGCCGGATGGTCCTGACTGTGGCCCCGTAGGTTATCCAGGTTAAGGACAGCTGTACTCTTCTCAACTCTAGAGGCATCTCCCCCATTTCTACCTGTAGTGCTGCTGTTGGAGTAGTTTTGTGGCCCCTGTACATACTCTAAAAGCCTGATACTGGATGTCGTATTTTGCTGTGTTATTATTTGTATTAGCTGCTGACCCAAACACTACACAGCAATAGTCTGACACTGATCTCACTAACCCAGTGTCTATAGCCTTTAACGCTGTTCTATCTGCGACCCAATCATACCCAAACACCTCATCACATTAAGTGTTTTTTTACACCTGTCCACCACTTTCTTAATGGCCGTACTAGGATCGCACAAGCTTGGTTAAAAGAACACCACTACCTCGTCACTTCCGGTGTTTTTCTAATTAGTATTTACGTCTAGGGGGAATAACCCATTTGGACACATAGAATTTGTATTATTTTCAAATTATTATTTAGAAATGTATTCGAATTGATTATGAGAACGTAGAGAACCACCCAAAATAAAATCTTCTCTTTAAGATGCCAACTGTCGATTGGTAAATCTCGTTGTATCTCGTTCTCTTTCGACAGTCTCGCGATATATCATTTATCAGTGGCGGCTGTGTGCCACCCTGCCTCAGTCCGGACGGAGTTATTTCTGACGTTTGAATGAAAAGCAGTGTTTATTACCTCCATTTTGGACCGATGAAATAATGGCTTCAGCTTTGGAGCAGTTTGTGAACAATGTGCGGCAGCTGTCTGCACAAGGTAAAGTGAACTAAACTGATACGAGTTTCAATATCAGCCTGAACTATCGGCTAGCTAGCGCGCGTATGCTAACCAATGCCTTGTCGATAGCTGGACAGATCCTTCTTTTGCTTTATAATGTAAACACCTATCGTAAATAACCTTTCCATGTAACAAGACTTCACCAAAGTAGCTCCAGAGGATACCTTTTTGTACCTGCGCGCCTTAGATACCGTAAAATCCCACAGCTAAGTTGATAATAGCTTAAAATCGCACTTTTTGTTATTGATGTAAGAAATATTTCCTGGGACTGTCTACTGGAAGTCCCGCCATGGTCGGACGTGATTGGCTGAAAGGACAGATCAAGCGATATAATTGGACTGAAGGCGCTTTCGTCAACCTATATGTTTCGCTAATGTCTGCAAGGCCTTGACAGTACTCCTGACCGTTCGGTTTTATGACAGTAGTCCGCTACAAGGAAGTGCCAACAGTATTCTGTCATGATTTATGAATAGATTAGTTTCATCCATTTGATGTGAATCAAAACGTGTGAAAAGTGTATCCATAATAATGTCTTAATTAGACGTTAAATGCAAAAGGATCGAACGGTCTACAATGGTATTTGTGTTATTGGGATTCCACAAATGTAAGCATACTAAGGAAGAGTATATGTTTTTCAATCAAAGCAGCACTTCGTAGTTCTTTGACAGTGACTGTTATGATTCCAATCTGTCTTTCTTATTTTGCCCTCTAGGCCAGATGACTCAACTATGCGAGTTGATCAACAAGAGCGGGGAGCTACTGGCAAAGAATCTGTCCCACCTGGACACAGTACTTGGGGCCTTGGACATCCAAGACCACTCCCTGGGAGTGCTGGCTGTGCTGTGAGTAAAACCCTGTCTATTAACAATATTCAGTCATTTACAAGATGCTTTTATCATATGTGTCTTGCTTGCATTCAATTTTAGCTTCCAGCTAACAGCTAACTTACAGCAGACTTAAAAGTTTAGCACCGTACAATGTGTACTAAATTCTGAATTATATTGTCATCCTATAGATAGGCTGGGGGACCCATTAATCTGTCCATTCATGTCTCGCCCAAACAGGGATTAGTTTCAGAAGAGCAGTAAGATATGAGTAATAAATGCATGCTTCAACTCAAATGTATATTATGGATCATCAGGAAAGAGAGAAGGGTATGTGTTTTGTTCTTGATGAAGCCTGTTCTTTGTGTCCAACTTATTACGTTATTACGTTAATGGTTTATTTTTTGAATTTCATAATTTTTTATGTTTTAGGGTAATATGAACGTCATGCCATGCTTTCCGGGGTAGTTTGTAATCCAGTGTTTCCATGTCAAATGGTGATCAGCCAATTAAATCTCTCTATTTACTGTGTACTTTGAATTTTTGATTCCATTGAGGCAGGAAGAGTTGTCCGTCGTAGACCCCTTTTCAGATTTTATTTATTACGTTTATACAGCCGTTGCGTTTTTCGGTTCGATTTGATGGTAATGTTGATCATGTGACATAGATGACTATTTGCAGATAACTTGTATCCTTATCCTACTTGTATCCTTTTTCATGTTTGTGTTTTCTTGACTTTCTTCTGTAGATTTGTGAAGTTCTCCATGCCAAACATCCCTGACTTTGAGACGCTCTTCTCCCAAGTTCAGCTCTTCATCAGTACCTGTAATGGAGAGCACGTCAGATATGCAACAGACACTTGTAAGTCTCACCATAAGACTTAAGATCATACTTTATCAGTCTCACATGGGAAAATTGGCATTCAATGTCCAGACCTGTTCCCAGAATTGTAAATATGTCACCGTCACAGGAAAAAGCTCCATTGTCCAGCAAGATGCTCTACTAGCACTGATGTACAATGAAAGTTAGAAGGAGAACACGACAGCCTTTCCTGTAAATTTAGAGGAGTACAATTTACGGAATGTCACTATTTGGTATTTTTGCACACAGTAGACCGATTATAGGAGCTTCAAAACACTTGTGCGTAGTGTTTTGAAGCATTTTGTACAGGGGACATGATGGGATCATACAGAGGGCCTTTTCGGCTGGGAATGTACATCCATGCTGCATTTTACCAACCCTAAATTGAATGATTCCCTTGTGAAAGGAACTACCTTCGCCACAGCCCTATGTTGAACTGTAATTATTGTTTCATAAACATAATTCTGTTAACATGTATCCACATGTTTCACTGTATTAATACTGGTTAATACCTGCCCCTCATTAAAATGTAAGGTCACTCAGTTTGAGAGCACTCAACTTACCTAACCTCAGAGGTTACCATGGTCAAATAATGCTTCTGAAATTCCTTTGCTGGTGTTGCCGTTGTGTTGTTATCCCTGTCACTACGGTTATTATAATTCTAGTAGAATCTGGGAAGTTGTTGCTCATTATAATACATGCTGATTCTTCAGTTGAATTACTTAGATGTATTTTCTGTTTGATTCTTCTCTTCCAGTTGCTGGTCTTTGCCACCAGTTAACAAATGCCCTCGTCGAACGGAAACAGGTGAGCCTGCATCGACTAATGGAGAGCCTATGTGTGGATACAAAACCAATATATCTTTACATAATGGACAACTTTTCTTTTAATACTTGTGAATATTGCATACCTTTTGCCATCTATTGTATTTGTTGATATACATAATTTTGTTACAATGGCATGTTTTAAAGTTGTTGTTTAAAACAGCCAGGCTCCAGACTGAGTCAAGTGATGGCTGTATGATGTTTTATACACTATGAACTCTGAGGTCACACATTTACACTATGACAGATTTCACTATGAAATCTGTTGTCACACATTTGTGTTAAAATCCTTCGGCTATACTCTAGGGAGGGTCCTTTCAGCCAGACATTTTGCCTTCTCTTCCCTCCACTTTAAATCTTGTCACACATTTCTAAGTGGCTTAAAGCCCAGCACTGGGTAGACTCTGGCATGTTGTACTCATCATCAATCACTTGAAGCCTCTCTGAGAAAAAATTGTGTACTCCTCTTCCTCACAGCCGCTGAGGGGCGTGGTAGTCCTCAAACAGGCAATAGACAAAATGCAGATGAACACAAACCAACTTACCTCCGTCCACGCAGACCTGTGCCAGGTAAGTTAACAACACTGTGCTCAATGCCACTGTCATATTTTTGTCATGCATTGGTCCTCTTTTTATTCTTCTCCTATTATGTTTATATTGCTCCTTTTTTAAGTTCCTCTCAATAGCCTACTTGGCAGGACTGAAATGGTTTTAGATTTTTGTATCCTTACACAAACAAAACGGCAAAAACGTTTAGTTTCTATGATCTGCAAAATTAACCTCTGTGATGTATGTGGCCTTCTTAAGCTATTGATCTGAAGTGAGATTTGTGAGACTATTAAAATGCTAACATATTCCCTATCTGTGCGTCTCTCCGAAGCTGTGCTTGTTGGCAAAGTGTTTCAAGCCCGTGCTCCCTTTCCTGGAGCTGGACATGATGGACATCTGCAAGGAGAACGGAGCCTACGACGCAAAGCACTTTCTATGTTACTACTACTATGGTGGCATGATCTACACGGGGCTGAAAAACTTTGAAAGAGCACTGTATTTTTATGAACAGGTACCCACTTCCTTTGGACATTGACACTGTATGTCAGACACAAAATCAATTGCTGTAACTCCCACAACCCTCATTGTTGTTTTTAGCACACATTATGTCCTTGTAGTGTTTCATTGTCTCATCTGTTTTCTGACTCTCACCCACCCCCCTTTCCAGGCGATTACCACTCCCGCCATGGCTGTCAGCCACATCATGTTGGAGGCTTACAAGAAGTACATCCTGGTCTCCCTCATCCTGCATGGGAAAGTACAGCAGCTCCCCAAATACACCTCTCAGATCGTCGGCCGCTTCATCAAGGTGTGTACGGATGGATGGACGAATAGTGGTTGGATGAATGATTTAGATTTATTTATTTATTATTAGTTTTTCAGGTTTTGTATGATTTAGATGTTGTTTGACATTTTACGTTTATTAACTATTTATGTTGTGTCATTGGGACTGTGTGAAAATGTAAGGGCTGAAGTCAACCAAAGATAAGATCTTGGTTTACTGAAATTCGGTACTGTTTGAAGGAAGTCAGTGGGTTTCAGATCCACTCTTGGTCCGACTTTGTTACGGCACAGCCCTAAAAAGGGTTGAATACCAGACGAAACACAGCGCTGCAACAATGTGTAGTAGAAAGACAAAGCAGGTTGAAGGTTTGATTTAAGGTTCTGTTTAATATGAGTCCCAAAGGAGGCCGCTGCGAGGCCAAGGTGCCACTTCTGATACTTTAACAATCGGTGTGTTCTCAATTTATTGTAGCCAACCAGCTGTAAAATGTAGCCAGATAAAGGATCTATCTTTCTCATTCTTATCTGTTACATGTTGAATTTCCACTATAGAAAGGAATACATGTTCGTAACTCACGACTGCAAGAACTAAAATTGGACATGAACTTGAACAAGAATAGGTTTTAAAAAATTATGAAATTAATTGGTACTGGAACAAAAAAAAACATTCAAATAACCTGACCAATCAAAGGTCAACAACGTATGCATTATTTCATGTGGATCCCCTGAAGCCTCCCTTCTCCTCTGTGTCCTAGCCTCTGAGCAACGCGTACCATGAGCTGGCCCAGGTGTACGCCACCAACAACCCCGCAGAGCTGCGCAACCTGGTCAGCAAACACGGCGAGACGTTCACAAGAGACAACAACACGGGCCTGGTCAAGCAGTGCCTCTCCTCCGTCTACAAGAAGAACATCCAGAGGCTCACAAAGGTGTGTGCATTTTTATTGAACCCCTGGGATTATGTTTTTTTGGCCACATATGTCTTAGCCTGGAGACCATCCTGACCACTTGACCTCGACTTCTGCTTCTCTACATGAATCGGTCTGGACCTCTAGCCGTCCACTGAAGTAACAATGAAATCGGGGGCCAATCAGGCAGGGACTCTGGCAGGCCGCCGCTGGCAAAACAGTAATGGTGTCTCTCACCAACCAGCGCTAACGATAAGATAGGTAAACACAGCCATCGGTGCAGTTATTGTAGACACTGACTCAAGTCAATCAACTATTGAACAAGAACAAAAGTATGCACAAGCAGAGTTTCTCGGGGGGAAAATACGTTTTCACCTTTCTGAACAGAACACCTTGAAGGGGTCAGATGTTTTGTCATGCTGTGGGCGGCTAGAGGTCAAGATTGACACCAGTAATCTGATCTGAGAATTTGAGGTCACCTGTGCAGGATGGTCTCCTGGGTACATTCTTCTAAATGTATATGTGAATTTGAAACCCCAAAAATGAGGCAATTTTTTTTCTTCTGGTTTTCATCTTCTATCTGGTATCCGAAGACCTTCCTGACACTGTCCTTGCAAGACATGGCGAGTCGAGTGCAGCTGTCAGGTCCCCAGGAGGCAGAGAAATACGTCTTGCACATGGTGAGTAGAGCACTTATGTAGCACACATTTACTACACATCTCGTAATTATTGACATCATTCAATTGCAATAACACCCAAAGGGCATAAACACTATTCATACACTACACAAGCCATGCTTTTTACAGTATATCAATTAGGTTGGGTACGGTCTACTAATACTACTACTACTTACAAATGTTTTCCACACTTGAATATTCTCTTGAATTTCCTTTCCGGAATAAAGAATTGATCTCCCTATAGGGTACGAGTATAGAACAGTAAATGTTATACTATATATGAGAATATCCCAAAATTCTTCCTGTTACTAATAATTGTGTTTGTCAGGAGCTTGAGCGAGCTACTGTTTGGTGTTTTCTAATCAATGTGTCTTCCTTGTTTACCCTTGCATGAAGATTGAAGACGGGGAGATCTATGCCAGTATTAACCAGAAGGATGGTATGGTTTGCTTCCACGACAACCCTGAAAAATATAACAACCCGGCGATGCTTCACAAAATCGACCAAGAGGTAAAGAGACTCAATTTCCTCATCCCTTTTTAATTCAATGCAACCTAATGTCAATTACTTCACTGCTGGGTACGAGACGTGATGGCTATTTCCTCCCCAGATGCTGAAGTGCATAGAGCTGGATGAGAAGCTAAAGTCGATGGATCAAGAAATCACAGTAAATCCACAGTTTGTCCAAAAGGTGGGTAAAAAGTTGGTCAACTGCATTGTCATTTTAGTTCTAGATTCACCCCTCCCGTCCTAACTATTCACCCATCCACCCACCCTAAGCATTTTAGGGTTTTAGGAGAATGCATACGATAAGGACGACAACAAATCCTTACAAAACTTCAAATATTAAATAACCTTCAAACAAGAATACAGGGTGGAGAGCGCATGAACATTAAGAATCAAGCATAAACCAGCTCCCAGTTTAGAAGGAAAAAGACTAAAATACAAATTCCAACATCCTTGGGTTTACTATATCTTCCTTTCTGGTACCCATACAAACATCTTTCCTATCCAACCTCCCACATGTTGAAATAAACCCGACCAAGGAGTCAAAGACGGCACACAGCTGATTCCTAACCCTAACCTCTGATCCTAACCCTAACCCCTGATCCTAACCCTAACCTCTGATCCTAACCCTAACCTCTGATCCTAACCCTAACCCCCAAACTCTGCGTGTTCCCTTTCCAGAGCATGGGTTCGCAGGAGGACGACGTGGGAAGCAAAACGTCTAGTTACTCCTGAGGGGGCCGTGGGCTTGAGAGCGATCTCTCCAGGATGAGTCAGCTTTTTTAATAAAAGAGGATAATTCTATCGCGTATGGACATGGGTCAAGGAATATCGAAATGTGTGGACTGGTGATGACGATGGGGGTGATTTGTTTAGTGTTTCTTCAAAATGTCTCCAGGATAAAACGAGGTCCTTACCAGAAGAAAAATAGATTACACTTTTTTGTCAGTGTTTTTATTTATCAATGTTTCAGGCCACTGCTGCATTAACATATACCACAAACAATAAAACTGGACTCATTTGTTCAAAAAGTATAACGTGTGAATAATCACTGTTTATGGATTTGTTTTCTGCATGAGGGTCATTTCCAGGGGGCATTACATAATTTGTTTGCCAACTCCATGGCTTACATAGATGCAATCTACTATACCCAACTGTTGTGAAGAGTTCCCCATGTTTGCCCCCGTCGTGTTCAGATTTGAGACATCAGCGCTGTATAAATGTATGACGTCAGCGTTCACACGGGCGTGGAATGGAATGGAATTCAGCGAAGTGGTCAATGGTCTCCCTGCCGCACCAGTGAGCATGTTTAAGGTTGTTTCCACTAGAGGTCGCCAGCCCACTGTACAGTTTATTCTTTTGCGCGGATGTTACTTCTTAAAGTGAAGTTGCACCGACCAAATTACCCAACTGTCATGTTGTTTGAGAGCTTGAGCTTTGCGATTGTGTATCTCTTATAATAAATTGTTTAACTAATTGCCTCTAAGTTGTATGCTTTTGTAAAACTGCTATCAACGCTCAATTGGCATATTTGATTTAAATATTGGTGCTAATTTTACGTCGGCATTCACGGCAATCCTAATTATTCTCCAGCCAATGAGCGTTCTCCGGCAGGCGGATGTGGCTTGCAGACGAAATCAGCCAATCCCTATGCAGTATCCAAAAAGAACAGTCAGGTCTTCGCCACTAATTGGCACACTCGACTTGTCAATCATATTCCACAACGTCACCCGATTGGCTCACCCTGCGAGTAAGGCCGGTCCTCACTTCCAAAATGTAGTCTTGAAATTCCAACGCTAAACATTTAGCCTCTTTTGCTAATCTTTAATAAAACGAAAGGGGGGGATACAAACTGCTTAGCTGAACCGAACTCGAGTCACACACGTACTTAAACATTTATATATTTCCTGACGGGACTTTTAACGAGAGAACCGCATCGATGTTGCGCCACCGTGCTCCGCGCTTCCGATACTGTAAACAGGACATGTCGAGGTAGCCACACATCGGGAGCTGACTGAGTGGAGCGACCTGGAGCCACCGCAGCCGAGCCGCTTGGACCGGGTGGGCGGCTGTGTTGTGTTGTGTTGTAGCAGCGGCGGCGGTGGTGGTGGTGGTGGAGGTGGGGGTGAGCTGAGCTGACAGCACGGGGTCTGCGACCACCATGGGTCCTACAGGTTGCCCCCATGTGCACAGCTACAAGGTGGACAACTGGAAGCAGAACCTGCGGGTCATTTATCAGTGTTTTGTGTGGAGCGGCTCAGCCGAAACGAGAAAACGAAAGGTAAAATGAAATGCTGGTCAAAAGTGCATAACAAAGATGTAAGCCATTTCTTTACAGACAGATGCCACACCTCATGCGGTGTGTTTCAAACCGCAACATTGCAGAGGTGTTGTGTTGAATTGTCATGATAGAGATGGACTCGGATACATTGCTAAGACCTTATTGGCTCAGCAACATTATAATTGCCGATTTCTTAAGAGGGGATGGTAGAATACTGTCAATTGACACAAATGCAACAGCGTCATTTCAATTTCCTCTTATGTGTTAATGTCAAAAGGTTGTTATTTATTATCGGCGTCGTTGTTTTTCTCGAGATCCGTATCGGAGGAGTTGTTGTGAAGTGTGTGTGTGTGTGTGTGTGTGTGTGTGTGTGTGTGTGTGTGTGTGTGTGTGTGTGTGTGTGTGTGTGT
>JAOPUA010000072.1:11926845-11941009 GCA_027122455.1 Trisopterus luscus
AATGTGTGAGTGTGTGTGTGTGTTTGTGTGTGTGTGTGTGTGTGTGTGTGTGTGTGTGTGTGTGTGTGTGTGTGTGTTTGTGTGTTTGGAACGTATCTATTCCAAACATGGAGGGAAATCGTTGCAAGTAGGTAATGGGAGGCCTCCAACGGTCCAACGCCCATCTCCTCCCGCCCTGAAAGTGGCTTTTGTGTTTGTTGATTGCCCGGGGTTAAAGGTCGCTTCATTTAGGCTAGGAGAGACATGGGTTCTTTATGCGAGTTGTATACACATAGGATAATATCAGGATAATATCAGGATAATTAAGTTATTAGTTTAGTGGTCGGTAGCAAAGTTCATTCATCAGTAGTGTTAAACAAGAGTTTGTAGGTGCTTTTAATAAAGTATCGTGTGGTAATAATGAAAGTATTAAAGTGTATAGTATAGTATATAGTGATTAAAAATATACATATAAGGAACTGGTGTGAAAGATTTGTATGAATCAGCAAACACAGAGAAATGGAAACACGCTCACTCACTCAATTTCCTTCATGGATTGACTCACTTCACTTCACTACACTTTATAATTAACACAAGGTCTTGTTAAACCTACCACTGACACAAAGGCAGATCCAAACTGGCCATCTTCAACCTTCAGTAGTCTCTTTCCAGCTACTTCTCACTCCCTCCTCATCCTCTCCTCCTGCACCCCGACTCCACTGGTGTGCTTCTTCTCACTCGGTACCAGTGTGGGGGTTCGAGTCTTGGCAGGCCTCCTCTATGTTCTTTGGCTAATCCAAAGCACACAGCGTTTATTGATGCACGACAGGCCTCCCCTCATCCCCCCTGTCTACCCATCCTCTCTCTCTCTGTACATTGATACCCGTGCGGGCTGCCAGCAGAGGGTGGTTTGGATGGTTTAGGAAGAGCATGTTGTTAACGGGAGTTCAAACAGCGTATTTTAATTATTACTCTTTCGATTTTTGGTTAACAAAATGTCAAACATCCAGCAGCATCAGACTGCGGAAAGTTGACAGAAACAAGAACACCTATGTCTTAAGCCCATGTTGCGTTCATTTCAAGTGTGTTTCACAATTCCAACTCAAATAATCTTCTGCAGGATGATAAGATCACATGGCTGATCTAATTTAAATAAATCACAGATCTACGCCGATGTTGTAATGTAAGACAGTGAGTTCTAAGCGGTTTGAAGAGACTGTGTCAGATTACGCATGTCATGTACACTCCCCTCCGCTCCTGACTGCGTAACCCCTCATCTCCAGCCAATAACCTCTGTTTGACATATCGTGTTTGACAGCCCCAGACCCTTTTGATTTCATAATATTTGCTTAATAATTCAGGGACAGATGTGTGCATATACCCATAGATTTGATTTCACGCAACTGTGAAATAAAATAAAAAATATAGAAAAGACCTCAACTCTAGCTCATTCATTACATGCCTCGGATAGTGGAGTGTGCTGTGGGTAAATTATTTAGAGCAAAGAAAGGGAAAAAAAAATCTAGATTTCAGTTTGTTATCGGGGGGGGGGTGGGAGAGGGGGTGGTCCAAAGACTATACTGGCTTGGGTCGACTCAAACACATGCATGAAGTCAGTTGCACTTTTACATTTTCACATTGTCACATGTGTGCCAATGTCAATGTTGGTGGATGTATGGGTGTCTTATTGTGCATGCTGATCTGGGCTGAAGCAGATGAAATAGCTTAAAGCTATCTATTTTTTGCTTTCTTTTGTACACCTCGCCTATTCCCCCCCCTCCGCCCCCGTATCGCTTTCTGAGCGTGTACGGTTAAAGCAACACAGAAGGAAGCACATATGACTGAGATACATTTATACAGCGTTGGATTATGGTAGGGGAGAGAAACCGACGGCAAAGTGATGCAAATTTCTGAACAGAAATCAACCATTTGATTTATTTTACACATAACTGTCTTACCTTACTAGCCCTGCTCTCGGTTTTTAACGACTCTTCCATCATAAGGACCGGTGATTCTCTTCGGCCCTTTCCTCTCTGAAGCCTTCTGCTGGATTATACAGCTGGGATTTTGTCAGTGATTCTATTTACTATTTTGTCATTTAGTTATGTGAAACGTTAATTCATGAGGCATAAACAATTTAATCAAACTAATAAAACAACAAGGCGCTCGCTCAAAACGACCCCTCTTGTCCGCCCTTCCTCATTCAGAAAATGGCGTCGCCAAACAAAACAATGTCAAATGGGGCGCAATTACTGCCATTTCTAGACTAACAGAGCAGACCAAACCTAACCAAACTCTTTTTTTTTTTTTTCTAAATGGCACATAAAACCTACATTGTCAGTTGACATTTTTATGATTAATCATTGACATCCCTTGCTTGAACCCATGACGTCTCGACTGGCAGTCAAACCCCCTAGTGTATTGGGTTCCAGCAATATATGTCCATTGCTTGCTACACCTCGGTGTGTCTTTTAACTCATGTCGTCTCTAAATCTACATCCTCGTTTCAACACTGTACTCGTATTTTATGGCATGGGGCGGTTGTCTGTTCGGTATCAGAACGTCAGGACCGATTTACGTCTCAGTCTGACATCTTCATGGGGTTTGTGCAACAAAAAAAAAACGTAAAGGCCTAGCAGAGTGTAGATCATGAAATAGAGGTAATCTCTGTCCTTCCCTCCAGGAGTATTGGGTTGTATTGTTAAAAGGAGGGGCTAGCTAGGTCGAACAGAAGAATAACATGGAGAAAAAAAGAGAATAATAACAAAATCTAGAGGAATCGTTTTGACAAACAGCGCAATGCGATCTCTATGGCCATTGCCAAAACAATTGAAAAATCTGTGAATTAAAATATTCAACACACACGCACGCGCACGCACACACACACACACACACACACACACACACTCACGTACACACACTATTGTAGCTGCGGTGATTCTGGCTAAGGGGTCGTGTATTATTGACTGAAAGTGGTGGATGGATTTCTTGGTGGTGGCAACCGACAACCCCCAATGGCAGTTTTATTGGGTGCTATGCAACACGAAACCACAGTAGTGTGTCTCGTGAACAGACGCAATGTGTGTGTGTGTGTGTGTCAGGTCGCAGGTTGATTCATTGAGATCCTGTAAAAAAAAGAAACTGAAATTCAGCAAATGAAAAAACATTCACCTTCACCGCTAGCGTTCTCCTCTTCTGTCACCAGAAAGTCTGGAGGCCGTAAGAGTGGATAGGCCACGAGATTACCACAACCCTTAGCTTCCAGCTTGAATATCCAATTAAAAACCACCAACCGGGGGGCCCCTCCTTCTGGAAACAAGGCAACAATGTCCTTTTTTTTATAAGAAAATGCAAGATTGTTGGAAGAATGTAGAATCCATAGATAATGATTGACCTGTTTCTCTGAAGAGATTAATGAGTTTAAGTTTTGTTCGACAATAAGCCATAACTCCTAAATGAGAATGATTCTTCTATAGGAAGATCAGAGCCTGACTTGAGCCACTTGATTACAATGTTTAGGCAAAAAGCATTTACTCTGTTGAATCAATATGGTTACAAATGCAGTTTCACTATCGCTTTGTTTCTTGCACAGCGGCATAAGAGACGTAAGCAGGCTGGAGGGAGACTGCAGGAAGCATATGGTAGAGGTGAAAACCTTGGGACACAGCAGGAGTCCACAATAAATACAGCTGAATATCTCCTTCGGGAAACCGTTTGTTGTGGACACAGTGTGTAAAAAAGCGAAGAAAGTGATAGAGGACTTTTTTCGCTGCAGGGATAGATGTTCCAGTTATAGAAGGAAATTCAACAAATCATTGGCAAAATGTCTGGTGTTAGCACTGGGCCATGACCGCAGAAATTATTTTGTATCTTTTTTGCAGCCATATAGGTCAACTATATGTTAACTTATTCCACAACATTGGTTGACTAGTATGCTTGTTTATTGAAATGAAAAATAAATAATTGAGACACAAGATACATTATATTAAACAAATAATAAGGTGGTAAAGTAATAGTTACAAATGTTCATTAATATTTCTCTCCCTCTCTCTCTCTCCATCCATCTCTCTCTCTCGTTGCACTTCCCTCCCTCTGCCCTCTTCATCCCTCTCCCTGGTGTCATTTGTCAGCATGACAAATACATAGTTTAGCTGAACCTGTCCTGCTGTCCCCCGACTGCACTAAACACCAGCCATGAAACGGCCGCCGCTAACAGCCAGACAACCACAGCCGGTGCTCGCCATGGTAGACACATTAGCCTCCGCTCACACCAACCGCTCGCCCACCCCACCCACCACCTCACGCAAGAGAACGACAGCACGAGGGGCAAGGCAAATGCGAAGGGGAAATGAGTGTGTGGTTTTACAAAAGACAGAGGGAAGGTGAGAACCGAAGGCTATAGTGTGGTCGCGTCCCAGTGATGAGGTTCCTTGTTTGAACACATGTCCCCACTCTGCCTGCAGACCCTGCAGCTGAACAGATGTTTAAGAGGATACAAAAAAAAAAAGAGTGAGGTGGCGATACTGAACAACAAAGCCCAAAGGGAAGATCATCCACCTGAAGCTCTGGCTGAGCTGGAGTGCCAAACTAAGCTGGGAAAGAAGAGGAAGATTGATAGGAAGAACAACATCGGGAGATGAAAGAGTGTGTGGGCTCTGAGAGGAACAATGATGGATTCGTCTTAAACAGGTCTGTGTGAACGGAGTGGGAGTCAGGTGGGCTTCTGTAGCTCTGGGTCTGGAGGAACAGACCTCCAGACCCGAGGACCAGCTCCTCTGCTCTCCTGATGCCTCTAACAGCTGCTGCTTGATGGTGCTTAACAGGTACAGAACAGCTCCCCAGGCTCCCGGGCAGGACATCAGAGTCACAGTGGTAGTCTCACTCTCCCCGTCCCTCATTTTCTCTCCCTCCGCACTCCCTCTCTCTCTCTCTTCCCCCCAGCCCTCCCCCCTTGCTTTTCCTTGTGGGATCTTTAACTTTTCCCCCTCTCTTTTTCTGAATTTCACCTCTGTTGCCTCCCCCCGATCTCTCCCTCTATCTCCCCCCTCTATCTATCTCTGTCTTACCCATATCTTTCTGTCTCTCTCTCTCCTTACAGACACAACACACACACACACACACGCCTCAGATACACACACACACACACGCCTTACATACACACGCCTCAAAGTGATGCATTAATATATATTTTAACCTACTATTAAAGGCTGTATGCCTGTTACAGTAGATCATTTGATATACATTGACGTGATATTTTTGTCCCCTCCAGAAAAAACTCCTGAAAAGATTCCATGTTTGTGCCCCCCCACCCTTAAGTTGTAACAACATCTATGCCCTTGTCAAACACACACAGACACTGTAGTGAAGGATAAAGAGGAATCGTGAGTCGAAGGATTGGAAAGAAACACACACGCACAGGGGAATTTCTATGAAGCTTATTATAAATGCATAACAGAAACGTGCAAACCCTTTAATCCCTGACATCATCTGAGTTGTGTTCATCTGTTTCCGTTAACGGTGGTGGAAAGGTGTGAGGAGAAGCAGCAGCACGTTTAACAACTAAGGAGAACCTCAAGAGGGTACAATCTGGTTCCCATCTCCACTGGAGGAATGATCTGAATCCTGGCCCCACCTTCACCCTTCCCTGATGGGTTTACCAGGGAGTGATGGGTGCCCCCTATTCTGGTTCTCTAGAGCCTGGTTTCTCTGTTCCTCTAGATGACAGGAACTGCTTGGAGCTCTCCAGTGCAGAGTTCATGACGTTACATGCAATCAAGAAGCTTAGATGCCTCTCAAAATAGGCCACTTTTAATGGAATTCAAATGATTAAAAGGAGATATAATGATGCTAAGTGTAAGTACTGTACAAGTACTGATGGTGGAGGTTGATGATTATTATTGATCTATAACCAAAATATTGGGTTGACAAAACCCCACCTTTCTGACCGTAGATGGTTAGTTAAAGTATTGATTGACAGAAGAGATGATCATGAATTGTGTTGCCAAATAAGGTAAGTGTATGAGGCTGTAGAGATGATCAAATCTGCCAAATCACATCCACATAAAACCTACCATCCGAAACCCAACCGCAAACCCCAAACAGCCTAGCTCGTTCTTTCTTTCCGAGAATACTTCAAACCCTTTAAAGACTGTTCTTTACACGGCAGAACCCTGGAAACAGCGCTTGTGTCAATACTGGTTTTCCCTCGATACCAACCCAGAGATATGAGTCACCGCACGTTACTAATAAGTCATGACTCAGTTGAAACAGGTCTGGTGTGCATAATTCATGTCAAACATCTTCCCAGACCGCGTGAGCCAAATGGACGGCTTCAAAAATTCAGAGTTCGGATTACATGCCCGTCTGGCCAGACGTGACTTTGCAAAGCCCGTCTTACGGCCAGCGGGGTGGGAGGCACCGGGGCACAGACGCCAGACGAGAGCCACCGACAATGGGCCTACTGGTCAAGGCCCTTCACGAGGTTTCCTTGTCGACGGTGGAGAAGGGGGGGGGGGGGGGGGGGTGACTCAGGCCCCCGTGACTAACCACCGGATCAAACCGGCGTCGACAGCCACCGAAGACTGTGGCACAGCCCGGGTCAGTGGGCACTGCGAGTAGCACGGGAGTAACTGAATCTGCACTCACTGTTTTCATTTCACTCGCCCCTTCCCTCACCCAACCCTCTTGCTCTCTTTCTCTCTGTCTCCCTCGTTCTCTCGCTCTCTCTTTCTGTCTCTCTCTCTCTCTCGCTGTTTCTCTCTCTCGGAGACATAACATTATTCACTTGTTTGAGCAGGGAGGGAAGGCATTTTGGGTGGAGTACTCTTTTTTAGCCTCCCTCTTTCTATACCAGGGTGAGACAGAGTGAGACAGACTGAGCCTTACACACAGTGCCATCCAAGCAGACCTAGGAGCCATTTGGGGCCAACGGTTTGAGGACTATCCTGGCTCTGGTCTAGGCCACCGGTGACCAAACCAAGGGGATGGAGGGAAACCTTTAGCAGGCAGTATAGCAGAGTTAAATTCCCAATGTTTGCCCCAAAGCCTACCTGCAATTATCCACAAGAGCAAGATGTCCTAAGCCTACAAGAGGTCCTAATGCTCCAAGATGTCCTAAAGCTACAATTATCCTGTCACTACAAGTTGTCCTACCCTCGAAAGATGCATTAACCCCTGCAGATGTCCTAAAGCTAGAAGATGTCTGTACTCTACTACAAGATGTCCTTACACTAGAAAATGTCCTTATGCTAGAAAATCTTCCTAACGTTAGAAGATGTTGAAACGTTAGAAGATTTCCGTACCCTACCAGATGTCCTAACCCTACCTGCACATTACTGACATGTGTCTGAACTTACTGTTGATAGCTTTGGATAAAAGGCGTTTGCTAAATAATAGTATGTCAATTTTATCAGTGGATGTTACTCAAAGTACTGTAATGTGAATGTAACTGTAACCACACTGTGAAAATGCATTTGGACAATCAAACACACACACTGGGTTTAGTGGTAAAGCAAAACAAACTGCTTTCGTTGTCTGGTCAAATCAAATTTGACAAGAGAATGTTGTAAAAAGGGTTTGTGGGGTTGGTAGGAGACGGCTGTCATCGTGTAGATTGAGAGCTGGGTCCTAAATTTGCACATTTCAACACCATGCACTTTAAAAATGTCTTGAATATTTTGAAATCTGGGAAATATAAAACGTACTGCTGGATTTGACTAACAGCCAGAGAGCAAAATATGTTTAAATCTGTTAAAGTATTCCGTTATACTCAAGTATTCCTATGACACAGAAACATACTGGAGGATAAGGACTTGATATATCTGATTTGGAATCCCAGGTTTTTCAATCTTGTGATATTGAAAACTTGGACATTAAACACTTAAAAATGTATCGTTGTAAATGTTTCCCAACCCATGCGAAACATTGACGTCTTGACTCTTAACCCCGCCCATAAGGCGCCACACTTGAGTTGACACACGTTTGTCGGCCATGTTTGTTTGTAGCAGGACGCCAGCTGCCCGCCTGCCAGCCCACGGGACAAGGGAGCGCAGCGGGGCCCACTTCCACCACTCCTCACATGCTGTGGTATTAAGCCACTCTAAAAAAAAACACACAGTCAGTGCTTAGCCAATCAGAAAGGACTAAGTGGGCCGACAGGGACCTTGGTATTTAGCTGTCACAGCGCCGTCAGTCGCGGAGATGGAGACGTGACCACCATTGCGGTGCTGCGGTCTGTGATTACACACACACACATGGCAGGGGAACAGAAATCAAAGCGCTGATTACGTTCTGTAACTTACTGTGGGCGCCATGCCCCAATAGCCTCTGTGGTCGGACATTGACTGACGGGCCTATCATGAAGATGGAAGGAATTTTCAGTTCCTTTTCTGCTTTGAGTGAAGTTTCTCAAAACCGCCTAGTGCATCGGGACGATCACAGCTGCAATTTCCTAGATTTCATGTGTTATTTATTACACATATTGAGTTTTTGATAAACTTCTGTCCAATTTAGAAGCACTTTGTTTGGATATTTTTTTATTGACACCTCCCCTCCTTAACTAAGCCAAAAAGTATAGGTCTAAAGCATAGTACCAATGTACCATCTTCACACTCAGATCCGGCATGGAAACTCTTAATTACAGTGCATTGCTTACAGTGTGGTGGGAAAAGGGTACAGAAACCATGGTCTGGTCAGAGGTGCCCAGCGTTTCTCAAAGGCTGTGGAGAAATGAAAGCAAGGGCTGCTGCTGCCCTCTTTTCCAGGGCGTCCTGGTTGTCTCAAGCCATGGGTTTTCCTTTGATTTGTGTTTTTCCGTACATGATTTCATCAGCTCATCATCTTGTCATGTCCTCAGTTTCGTTTTTTTTCATTCAGTTCAGCCTTAGCCATAGCATTGTAGCCAAAACACCCCCTAATGTCCGCTTTTTCTGGGTGAAGTTGGACAGCGGTTTTCTTTAAAGTGTGGTCCCTATCAGAAGACAGGTTTGCTCTTTCCATCAAAGGTCAGCCAAATCAACGGATGACACATTTTGGACAAGCCTTCTGCAGCTCGCCATCACAAACCAAACTGCAAGCTGCTTTACAGCCAAAAAAGAGTTTTGGCGACATAAGAAAATGTCTAACAAAACATTGGACGGATGCGTTGGCTCAGCGGATTGGACACATGGATGGATAGTGTTTGCAGTTGTACTCCCCGCCGTTTTACAATGGACTGTTGACCCATCTGCCTTGAAACCCAAGCTCTGTTGACTCACGCACAGCTGGCTCGCAGCCAGCCAGTGTCGACCTTCGACCCCACATCCAACATGGCTGCCATCTAGAGCAATCATCGGCAATTGGTCAGTTGTTTTCTTTGAGCCACTGAAATTACCACAGCCTTAAAGTAGGCAGGCGATAAAATGTAAACGCTTCCATTTGTGTGTCAGGGCACAGAGAAGCGTGTGCGTATGTGTGAACATCGACACCCACACACACTTAAAATTGCACCTTTTTTTATTAAGAGGTTTGCAAGTAAGGTGATACACAAAAATCGCCAAAATTGCAGCTGTTTGCAGTTTTCAAATAGCAATCAATTGGATAACAATCAATTTAAATTACGATCCTGAGAAAAAAGGGCCATCGCTACTTACAGAGGTGTTGCTATGACAGCTCACTCTAAATGTTCCTCAGCATCGCAGTCGTAGCCAATAGAGGTCAGCATACCTTGATGTGAAATATGGATGTAAAGTTTTCTCGGAGTGGCTTAATTTCACCCTCATTTCAACCGATCTACAGTTTCCATTCAAGTGCAGCCCCCGGATTTCTGACACTGTCCAAACAACACAAAAACCACCAACACAAGAATGATTTAGTGCAGCCAATAACAATCATCTCGGCATATGGGGGGGGAAAAGTGAAATGGACGGATGGAAGAAACTATAATAGAGTCATTAGGGAGCAGTCAACGCTCTCCCTGTTGGGTTTCCTGTTTGGTTACACAAGAGTGTTACACTTTGTAAAAGTGCCTTGTCCATTGTTAGGATAACAGGATGAAATGAGACTGACACTGGGCATGTGTGCTGTATGTGAGGAAGCCCAACAAGCAATGAAAGAAGAAAATAGGGATTGCGGTTAACATTTGAGTTTCCATTTCATTCTCTTGGTACAATGTATGGCATCAGTATAAGTTAACACAAAATGACTACTACTTTTATAATTGGCAGACAGTCGCTCCATCTTGTATGTTTGTATGCATTTTGATGTGGACCCCTGTTAGTTGATGGGCATGATTAAGGAAGGAGGTAAGGTGGTAAGGAATTCTTGCACACAGATTCCTACAAGTAGACTGCAGTCATGGGTGTTCAAACCCAGAAATGATTGTCTGGGAGTCATATACCCTAACCACTAAAATCCTTTACCCCTCATTAGGTTTTATTCACCTGCGACTACAAGACTACAATTCTTTGCTGTTTCTTGTCCGGTTCCAACGCCGTCCAATCAAACCAGAGGGGTGTGGTTCCCAGTCATGTTTTTTTTCAGGTTCTCTGCTCTTCTCCAACTGACAATGGCTCAGCAATATTCCCGTTTATTCCCGCACCCCGCAGGCTCCAGTGCAGATGAGCAAATTCTTGCCATGGTAATGGTCTGTTTATTTATTTATTTATTTACATGTGAGAAAAAATATGATGTGCCCATTTTTTTGCAATGGTGCCAAAGTGAGTGTCTATGTCTGTCTCCCTGTGTGTGTGTGCGTGTGTGTGTGTGTGTGTGTGTGTGTGCATGTGCATGTCACTTAAAAAAGTGTCCCGCTTGTTCCAGCCTTGCTCCTGTTTATGTTGGGATGAAACTCCCCGTGGCGCCATTTAGAGCCGTAAACGCCACGACCTGCAGCCCGTCATGTTTGTGTTTTGCGCTGACGGGGCACGGTAAATGACGCAGGGGAAAAACTGGTCTACGTGCCTCTCCTCTCCTCCTCGCCCCCTCCGCCCCCTCCTCCTCCGCCTCCTCCGCTGATGTCTCCTCTCCTTTCTGTCGGTCCGCGGCCGAAGTTGAACGATTAATAATTGACGGGCCACGAAGGGCTGTGGTGTGTGTAGGCCCAGCTCACTCTGGCTGGAGGCACATTAGGTTAACACCCACTTGCCAGGTTCATTAACACTCACTAGCCAGGTCATTAATGCTCACTGGACAGGTTCATTCACTCACTAGCCAGGTTCATTCACTCATTAGTCAGGTTCAGTCACTCACTAGCCAGGTCATTATCGCTCACTAGCCAGGTTCATTCACACTCACTAGCCAGCTGCATATGTATATATATGTATATATATATATATATAAATGCTACATATACAATATATGGAATAGGATGGATGAAAGCAGTAGCAAAAGTTAATACATCTCCATGAATATGAATGTTTTGATCAAATCTCTTTTTACTTGATTTCGATGCACTCAAAAAAAGCCATGTCATTGCGTCTTGTCGGGGGGGTTACATCGCAGCGACAGGGCTGGGCTTGGTCCCCTGGTCTCAGGAGCAAGGGATGGGGGGGGGGGGGGGCACCACTGCTATGCAAAAACACATGCTCCTGGTGATTTCATATGGATTTACTGGTTACAACAACAGGAAACATTGCTGTTTAGGAGATCCAGAGTGTGTACCCAGCTCTAAAGGTCAGGTTGGTACCTACTGGGTCCTTTTCCATCTCCTCAGACTGTTGAATACATGAGCGTTTCCAAAACTATCAACTTAAACTCGAACAAAAAAACATTCAGGAAGCAAAACACAGCGCACCATTCTTTAGCCGGTTGCCATAACGACCTCGCAGTTTGGGTCTGCATGCATTTAGCCTTGCGTGTCCGCGCGCTTGTGTGGGTGTATGTGCATGCATGTGTGTGTTTGTTATGTCTTTCCTCTGAGTGCATGTGCACGTGTGTGTGTGCACGTCTGTGTCTGTGGATGCCTGCTAGTTGATGTGTCTGTACGTACTTGTGTGCACGTTTGTGTCTGTATGTACATGCGCGCGCGCATGTGTGTGTGTGTGTGAGTGTGTGTGTGCATGTGCGTATGTGTGTGTGTGCCCAGTCTCGCTGACTCACGCTGGAGCCACAGCCCGGGAGCCAGGCGCCAATCAAACATGGCTGGTGCACGCCGCCACGCCGTAACCGCTAGTGTCCACGCTACCTTGCCCTACTCCCGCTAGCTGTCAGTCCTTGGCTGAAAGGGCCAGGAAAAGAGAAAGAGAGAGAGCGAGAGTGAGTGAAAGAGCGAGAGAAGGAGACTGAGCGAGGGAGAAAGAGAGGGAGAGAGAGCGAGGGAGAGGCAGAAGAAAAGAAATTACTTGAGTTTTTCTCAGGCAACTGGCAGCTCTGAGACATGGCAAAGTAACCTGAGAGACGCAGAGACGCAGGGAAACGAAGAAAAAAAACAAATTAAAACGATTCTTTGAGAATGGGGAATGGCAGATTTTTCATTGCTGTTCCTAACTGTAAATCAGAGTCCGTAGTGACAACAGGGGCTTGGAACCAGTGTTCCTTTCTTTTCTTTCTAATTCTCCATGCTTCCTGCCCGCTGTGGGCCGAGAAAGAAAGGAAGACGCCGGGAGAAAAAAGGAGACGCAGGGAGAAAAAAGGTCTGAATGTGATCTGACGACAGAGGGAGAAACAGACGAGTTACTGAAGGGTCTCTTAGATTTCTGCTGCTCTTCCACAATATATCCAAAAGAAAGAAGAAATCCTGAGTTTCGGTTCTGGGAGATGTTTGACACTCTGGATTGAAGACAAAACAGCTTTGCTGACACACACATCTTAAAGACCACACACCTTCACCGTACAATTGAAAGTGCAAAAGTCCATTATTTATTTGCTTTACTCTACATTAGCTCGTCCTGTCTCTTGATTGCATTTTCAAATTAAATTAACTCCCAGAAAATGTAATTTGATGTTGAACTGAGAGGTAACTACTACAAACTGATCGATAACTGAGTCCTAAAGTTACTCTTCTCTGCACTTTTCTGCACTGAGACACTCTGCACTGAAGTTTTCTCAGTTTTCATCCTAGTTTAGACACTTTGCATGTTATCAAAATGGCAAAAGGAATGCATTTACATAGATGGCCAAAGACCTGTGGCGACTCAAAGAGCTTTACAATTTGTGCCTCACTTTCACCAATTTATTCACCCATCCATACACTGACGTCTGTCCGTTATGCAAGGCAACCGCCGGCTGGTTGGGAGCCCTGAGGTTTCGGTGTCTTGCCCAGGGACGCCTCAACACCAAACTAGGAGCCGGGGATGGAACCAGCAACCTTCCGGTCGCCGGAAAGCCTGCTCTACCTCCTGAGCCACAACCGCCATACAATAAAGACACAATACAAATAAAAAAACGTAAATAAAAGGTCTGATTAAAACAGAAAGAGCGACAGAGGAGCGAGAAGAGTTCGATGACAATCTGACGTCCTAAAAGAGAGAAGAGAGGTGGAGGTCACATCTCGACCTACAAAGTGTGTACAAGTGTAACCAGGTGACAAATAACAACCACACCAACATCTCTCCCACTGTCTGCCGCCGGACCGGTTTTTAATGAGCCGGTCGCCTAAACAAGCATGGCCACACGAGGCTCCGTCCGATGTTTGTGGAAGGCGTGGCCCCGCGGAGGAGCTGCCGAGGGGGAACCCGGTCGCCTTGATTGCCCAAAAATAAACAGAGAAGCAGGAGAAGCGGTGTGTGACTCGTCGTTGCCATCGTCTCACTGGGCTGGCCTGGAGCTCTGTGTGGCCGACTGGTGCTGGTGCTGGTGGTGAGAGAATAAGCGCGTTGAGCTGCCTCTGTATGTGTCGTCACTCAAGCCCTCCCTCCCATCCCCCCCCTTCCCCAACTCTTACCAGCTATCGGTGGCACGCTCTGGGTTTCTGCCTGCCTTCCACCAAGATGATGATGATGATAATGATGAGGACGATAATGATGATTACCACACGCATACAAAAATGAAGCAGCTGAAGAATAATGCCATTTTTGCAGCTGTATCATCGGCATGGAAGCTGTACAACAGAAAACATGAGATGACAATGCACAACTGATGAAAGTGAGAGAGTGTGTGTGTGTGTGTGTGTGTGTGTGTGTGTGTGTGTGTGTGTGTGGGCCCGTTTTTCGAGCACACACGTGTATAGAGATACACACTCGGGGGGAGTGGCACAGTAAAGAAATTGGAA
>JAOPUA010000072.1:12042227-12056429 GCA_027122455.1 Trisopterus luscus
ACACAGATCTTTTTGTTTTTTTATATTACTACATAGTGTTGTTTTGACACACACACACCCGCGTGTTCACACACACACACACACACACACACACACACACACACACACACACACACACACACACATTCAATCCAGGCTGACTTCTAGACCTAGGCGGTATGGTTCCACTTTGACCAGTGATTGTATTCTTCTTCATTATTCAAACCGAGGGGGCAACTAATGCCAGTGCTTGTGGCAAATGCCTTCCAGGTGTGTTTGATTGGCGCAGTAAGAAGTATTTAACACAAGGTGAAGTCATTAACACATGCTAGATTGGCAGATGTGGAGACAGCTGCCTTTTAGTGTAAAAGAAGCCAGAACTGCGGGTCAAATGTGTGATTTAATTGCACATTGTGCTGCTGCAGATGTTCGTTACGAAGAGGATTTATGTTTTGTTTTTTTGTGAAGCCCCTTCATTTCTATTTTCAATAAATTGTGTTAATTATTAAAGTCTTAGGAGTGTCGCTTGAAAACACATTTAATGTATAATCGTTGCGTTTTTAAAGAGCAAACTGAGACTGCAGACCTAGATGAACCGTTATCTTAACTAATGGGGTAAAATAAGACGTTTTCACATTTCTTGGTCAATGTCGCCACCTGCTGGTGGATTCAACCGACCGTCATGTTCTATATCATGTTCACACACCACGTATTTGATACTTAGATACTCCGATTAACACCATAGGTTGGTTAGCTAAAAGAGTTGATAAAACATTTCAGAATAAAGAGATATGAATGTAGGTATTGTTCGGTGTGGTAAAATAAAAGAAGGCCTCTTATGAGTATATAGGCCCAATCATCAACATCCATGTGAGGCAAATCACAGGTATACAATGGGAAATGATACTGCAAATATCGAAGTTAATCAGTGTTTTATCGTTATACACATTAAGAGTCATTAAGTGCACGTATTTTATCCGTGAATCAAAACGGTCGATGCAGAAGAAGTAGTCCTAAGCGCAAGCCGGAGTGAGTGATCGCTCCTCAATGACGGGATCATCATTTCCATTGAGATGGGCCCCCATTCCCCCCCATAACGAATATACTTAACAAATCGGGATTAGCCATGTCGTATTGATCAGCGGGGAAAGACCTTACGAATTTGATCCCTTTTGTCCTCGCTGATTGATCGGAAGATAATCCCTGGTCCGTTTGACCCATGTGACTAAACGCATCATCCGTTTACCCCTCGACCCAACTCTGAGTCACTGTGCAAACGGTGGGTCCCCCCCCGGGTGCCATGGATACCGAGAGGACCCCCCGACGACGTTTTTAGAGGTGTGTGCGGGGGGGGGGACACGCCTGGCAAATACACGCTCGCGTGTGCAGCGGCCATACGTGCGTCATAGGGCGACTGTTGGTTTGCTCTCGTGGCTGCAGAAGGGCCAACTGGCCCCACACTGATAAGGCGCTCATCTGAGGTTAAATGGTCCAAAAAAACAACAACCTATGGGGTTGGGGGTTCATAATTCGCATGCGTCATCCGAGTGTTTTACGCGTTTATCTTGTTCACAACAAATGCTTTTTTTTTTAGATAGGCTGCGCCAAAGGGACATTGACATTGTGGCAATTACCTAACAATTAATTTAAAACGGGGAAAAACAATGTTTATTTAGTTTTTGAGTCGTTCCTGTGAGTTTTGGGTTATTAACACACCTTTGTCATGTAAACAAGCCTGCACGTTTGCAGCTCTTAACGCAGGCACTAATCCACCATCAATCACTGGTTCCTCAATCACCCTCATCCATTTGGTGTTAGCAGAATACAGGAACATCCTGTCATCAAAGCGGGGCTGCGCCTCTATTATATCACCCACCACCTTCCCAGGTAGGGAGCTCAGTTCGACCGCTCACCACACACTGCACAACACAACACACAGCATGACAACACTAGGTGTGCGCGCCTGGGTGCTCTCCGTGGCTCTCCATCTCCATCTCAGGTGCGCGGTGGACGCAATCGCCTTCCCGCACGAAGGCCTGCCGAGACACGCTAAAGAGGGGAAACCCACCACCACGACGACCATGTCCGCGCAGGAGAAATTGGACCGGATTTTCCACCTGAAGGATTCGCTGCAGAAGCCCCCCTCGCCGCCCCACAAGCAGGCGCCCCAGTTCATGGTGGATCTGTTCAACTCCGTGTCAAAGTCCGCGGGCACCCCGCTGTGCCAGAAGGATATCCTAAAAGGCAACATCGTGAGGAGCTTTGAGGATAAAGGTACGTTATGAACGGGTTAGGATCGTAGAATATTAGGGCCTTTAGGCAGTTTTTTGTTATATGAATATATTGAATTTGAAACCGTGTCAAGGAATATTTGGGCAGCGCGCAAAGTGACCCCAAAATCAATTCGCTAACCCATCAATAACTTTACGAGAAATCATTGAATTGAAAAAAAAGAGAAAAAGAAACACATATATAACACAACGCGTCGATTTCATTTTTGTGATGAAAACTAAATCGGCTCCCAACCCCACCCTACCACACCCACCCCTCTTCTCCATGAATACAGGTCATACGGGAGAGAAGTTTCACTTCTTCAACCTCTCGTCGTTCAGCAGAGACGAGCAGATGATCAAAGCTGAATTCCGATGGTTCAGGCAGAAACAGAAGCATTACTTCAAGTCCTTGGGGCCGCACGTCTATAAGGTAAGGCTCGCACGACCCCTGCTGATATATTTGTCAGTTCAGGATGTTTGCAAATAAATTAACATCTACTGTTCCTGCTCCAGGTGGACGTGTACGAGGTTTTGGAGAGCCGGGTTAGGCCCTGGAGAGGGAACCTCATCGCGACCCGGTTGGTGCCCCTCTACACCCAAGGGTGGGAGGTCTTCAACGTCACTCAAACGGTGAGTTTCAACAGTTTGGGTGTAGGCTAAAACATGGGAAAGCAGTTGCGTTTCTGTATGGGTGTGTCTGTGCGCGAGCCCGTGTGTGTGTGTGTGTGTGTGCGCGCGCACGCGTGTATGCGCATGTCTGTGCGTGTTTTGTCTGTGCATGCGCGTGTGTGCGTGCGCGCTTGTGCTTTGTCAGTGCGTGCGTGCGTTTGTGTGTATGTGTGCGCGCACACGCATTTACGTGCAGGTCTGCGCGTGTTTTGTCAGTGCATGCGTGTGTATGTGTGTTTGTGTGTGTGTGTGTGTGCGTGCGTGCGTGCGTGCGTGCGTGCGCGCGTGTGTGTGTGTGTGTGTGTGTGTGTGTGTGTGTGTGTGTGGGTGGTCAATGAATCTGTTAAATCAACGTCAATACGAATGACGTTATGTGTCCTCTCAGGTGTCCAAGTGGATCGGGGACCGCCAGGAGAACAACGGTATCCTGGTGGTGACCACTCTCCCGTCCGGCGCCTGGCTGGAGGCCGCGGCCGAGCACCGACCCACCGACCGCAATGCCTACCTGGTGGTGTTCTCCGACGACGAGAGGACTGAGATAACCGGCAACACATCCATCCATCACGGTATGGGACTACGGCTTACTATAAAACATCTTTGTGCAGCCCTCCTATTCTACTTGCTCATGAATAACTTTAAACAAAAGTAATTTGTGTAGCCTAGATAATGTAACATTTTATATTACGACTTTACCCAAAGTGTAGCCTAGACGTTATGACGTTTCATGAAACGACTTGTCTAACACGATATTAATCATTTTCATTAATAACTGTATATCGATAGGCCATGGGAACGCCCCTCCGAGCAACGACCACCACGACAGGAAACGCAGAGCGATCCCTGCCTTCCTCCGCGGGCGCCCGCAGCCCTGCCAGAGGGTTCCCCTGTTCGTGGACTTCGAGGAAATCGGATGGGCGGGCTGGATCATATCCCCGAGGGGCTACAACGCCAACCACTGCAAGGGCTCCTGCCCCTTCCCGCTCGGGGAGAGCCTGCGCGCCACCAACCACGCCACCGTGCAGTCCATCATGCACGCACTCAAGCTGTCCGACGACGTGGGCTCCCCCTGTTGCGTGCCGGACAAACTGCAGTCCATCAGCCTGCTGTACTTCGACGACGAGGAGAACGTGGTTCTGAAGCAGTATGACGACATGGTGGCGGTGAGCTGCGGGTGTCACTGAAGCCCTGGCCCGCTGGGCTCTTTTTGGACTGTATGGCTGGTTGTTTGGAGGGCGGAATCATAACTTTAAGCTAAATTAATGTTGAAAAAAAAAAGAAGAAAGCAATGTATTTTCGTGAAAACATGTCTAATATTGTCATATTGTATTATTTTTAGAAATAAAAGATAGAAAAACACATTTCTTTTAGTGTGGGTCCATGGCTAAGCATCTTTATAGTGACTTACTAGTCTAACCTAAATACAAAAGGGTGAAGCTTTAAAGGTTAGCATTAAAGGCATATGAAGAATGACCTGCAAATCAAGCCAAATGATTTGAATCTAACAAGACAGGATATTATTGATGTAAACAAGTAGTTGGTATTAATATTGTCAATCATACAAGTTGAGAAATATTGATACACAGTGTGTCACAAAATGTATGAAATACATTATTAATATTCTCAGAATATTTGTGGAATATTGAAAATTACTGCAATATAAGTTAGGGAGAGTACTGTCAGTAATACCTGTTGTTTTTATTGGAATGGATCACATAAACAGTAGTCTATCAATGAAATTCAAAATGAAACACCAAGGCAAAACAAAGTATCCTTCAAAGTCCTCTGCATGTATCATTTTTGGCAAAAGGCAACGGTATTTTACAGTTTATCATATAAATGATTGCAAAATAACTTTTGTTATTCCTTTAGTGTTTTAAACATGTGCATGCTTAAACAGCCTTTCTTGTGCAGTCACACACAGGATATACAACCAGGATTAACTCAAAGAACGTATATTCGAGGAACTTTAATAGTGCTCTTTGTGACTGCAAACCTATGTGGAAATTATGAAATTGAGGACCATCATTTCAGTGCTTAAGCAGAAATACATCCAAAACTCTTAAATTGCAATTGACTCATCAACATTATATTACATTTTCAAGATTTACATCCGTGCTTCATCTTTCTTATCACATACAAAGAACAATATTTATATATATACATGAATTGAAAGCACTATAAAAAAATATGAAATTGCACATTGTAACGCACAAAAAGTTCCTAACAGTCACACACACACACACACACACACACACACACACACACACACACACACACACACACACACACAACAATCGCCATCTTCCCTGCATCATTTGAACAATATATTCACACAATTGGCTTCATTCCTGTTCAAAAAGCCATCTCCTTGCAACAATGAATGGTGGGTATTTTTTTGAACAAATTTGTCATTTATCAAAGTGACCAATGTTTTTAAAGCATAAAAACATCATCAGATATTCAATCAAAATATAACCTGAAAGTTCCTCAGTCTATTTAAAAGCCCTTGCTCTATATCAGCTTGCACAATCCAGCTCCTCTACACCCAGAAAATCTCCCAGCATGTGGTCGTGTTGACCATAAACTGGTTCTAAATAAGGACGGCCTTCGTTACTGTACACCTGTCGTGACCTCTCCTTCTGCCTCCGTTCAAACTCGTCCTGCTCCATTTGGGAGGCCTGCACGACAGATTTATGGGATATGGACGTCATGGGCACCGGGACAAATCCGTGGTAGAGCACCATCGGGGTGTTTAACACCTCCACGGTGGACGCCTGCGGTATAGCGCCCTCTGGTGGCTGCACAGGCAACTGCAAATAGTTCCCTGTTTCTGGATCATAGAAGGTTTTGGTCTTCACCTGGATGGGCATGTCTACGAAAAAGTACTGCCCCGAGTCGGGGTCTTGGAGGAGTTTTCGCTGGGTCATGGGGATGGACTGAGTCACGATGGTGTGCTCCACGCTGGACTGACGCGACAGTTGTTGACCGTTGTAGCTGGACTGGCGGGAGAGGTTGGATGGGCGGGGCGCCTCGCTGGCATACGCGTCGATGCTGCGACTTCTCTGCACCGTGACGTCTTCCCCTCTGCAGGCTCTATCCTTGGCGCGACCCCTCTGCTGCAGCTCGTCCATGATGGACTTCTCGATACGCTGGTTCCTCGATTCGGTCATTTCCGACGTGTTGACGGACATATCTGCACTGGCCCGGCGCTCCGCGTGCTCCCTCACATGCCTGTCGACACTCTGAGATCGTTTGGACTGCCTGTCCACTGCTGACCGACTCTCACTGACTTGGGCTTTGTATACGGGTACATTGCTGATCACCCTGTCACTGCTGTAGTTCCTGTGTTCGGGTTTGTCACGAGGATGATGATGCCGGTCACTGCTGCGGCCTTCCCGTTCTGTTAAAACAATGTCGGGTAGTCTTTCAGCGCTGCGGCCACTGCTCTCCTTCCTGTCCTGCATTCCTGCCTTGTAGCTGGATCGGACCACTTGGCTGTGATCCAGTCGATCCATGCTCTGGGCCCTCTGTGGATATTGTGCTTCCTCAGGCTTAGTCTTGGTGTGCCTGTGATGATGACTACTCTCGTTGGGATGGTATCGTTCTTCATTCTTTTGCCCATGCTCCTTGTTGATGCTCTGGCTCCGCTTTTCAGAGTGTCTTCTGGAGGTGGTAGAGGGTTTGTCCTCGGTCTGTACATTTTCCGGGTTATCAGCGCTGTGTTTTACCACCCTGTGCTTTCTGCTGCTGGACGACTTCTGAGATGGCTTTTTCTGGCCCTCTTCTTTCTTAATCCTTCTGGTGGTCAACTTCATGGCCTTCATGAGGGCCTTCTCCGATTTTGGTAAAACCGGGGGAGGTTTGGAAGGCCCTGATTGGCTGCCGCTGGCACTGGACGGAGAGCCTGACCTCTCGCTAGGAATCTTGGAGACTTTGTCCCCATCTTCCGTCTCGGCAGTGAGGTCGTCCCTGGTGTCTGCTGTGGCGATGGCCCAGCTTTCAACCCCGTCGGACAACGGACTCACTCCAGAGTTTCTGTCCTCTTCTTGTGGAACCGTTAGAGTTGGGCCAAATTGGCTTTTCCTGAGATTGATATCGTTTGAAACACTTGAAGGAGACAAGCTATTAAGTGGAGAGTTTTGCGGCGAGACTTCGCCAGGGGCGAAGCTTGTAATAGCATTTTGAGAACGGCTGCTACAGTTGATGGCAGTTTCACTACCCAGTGGGAGATTCTTTTTTACGTGATTGAATGCACCCAATTCAGAGCTGTTGAGATGTTCTTTCGGTAACCAGAGATGCACTGGCTTTACTGGTTTGTTAGAGAATGTGTTATCTTTGACGATGAATAAGGCAGGGATGTCCAAAGATGGCGAAGAGAGAGTGCTTGCAGGAGACATGGGGGTTGAATTTATTATCTTTTCCTTTGTTTGTTGGCTTATAATGTCTAATTCTCCCTCTTCACCCCCGGCTCTGTTCCTGCCAATCTCCCGGTCCGGTTCTTCCTTCTGCGTACGAGGAGTTTTTAATTGTGGCTTCAAAACTTCTGTCTCCGGTTCCCATACAGAGACAAGCTCTGTTCCTGTCGATGCTGAATCTGAATTGAAGTTTCCCAAAACATTCATAGGCTCTCCATCATTTTCCTCCAACCCGGCAGTCAAATTCTCCAACCCGGCAGTCAAATTCTCCAAAGAGTGATAAACGTCATTGTTTCTGTGTCCGGCACTCTCCACAGAGAAATAAGATGACTTTGATGAAAGACTAGCTTGATCGGGGGGGCTTTGGTTAATATTATAGCCATTAACTAACACTAGAGGAGACACAATGTTTGTAGGTATGTCAATGGCTGCCTCCTGATCTAGTATCACTTCGGCTTTGGTTGTTTGGTCAGCCTTGGCTGCTATCATATTTGTAGTTCCTGTGTTTTCTTTAAGGATAATAGTTTCTTGGTTCAAATGCTCTACTGGGTACACATCATCTGGCCTTAATGGGGCCTTGCGCTTAACCTTCCGTGGTGTTCCAAGACTGCAAAGACTCTCTTGGCTGTATGTTATTTCTTTTCTTCTTTCCTCCCTTGGTGAGATACAGCCATTGTTGGTCAGCAGCTCAGAAGACATAACACATTCAGATAGGATTGGATCTCCTTCTACGGTTGAGTTGGTCTTCTCCTTATTTTTCCCCAGCTTATTAGTGAGGATATCTCTGTTTTGTTCTTCCCTTTCTGAATCTGCATTAACTTCTGTGACAGAGGGTCTTTTATCTTTAGGACTGTCTTTAATGGAGAAGTCATTCTCAGTTCCATCCATAGCACTTCCGAACTCTTTTATATTATCCTCCTCATCCTTTCTAGCAACTCCTTTTTTGCTCCTCGGTGGAACAGGTGGCACAGGGGGTACATCCTTTGTCTTCAGAATTTCTTTATTCTCTTTCAACAAATGTTTCCCGTTTTCCTCTGATATTTTGGGTCTTACTATGTTGTTTTTCAGATCTAAATCAGGGAAATGCCTCGCATTGTTTAGTTGGTCTATTCCATTATTTAAATTGTTAGAGTTGCTAGCGCGCCGTTTTTTCAAGTCACCAGTGACTGTATTTATACCTGGCAGAGGGGCTGTTCCACCTAACTGGTGACTTGCACCGGGTCTAGTTTCAGTCTGTGACAGAATATGTTTAATTTGATTATGATCCCTCAGATCGCCCAACCTCTCCTTTAGCTCAACATCTCTCAGTGCAAGCATGCGGCCATTTTGATTTTCCTTTGCGTTCGCCATAGAATTTTGCAAAACCGTCTCACTTTGATCTTGACTCGTAGCATAATCATGTTCAGTTCCAGTGTTTTCCGCTAATAACGGGTCTGCGTCCATTTCCTTCGACGATTTATACTTTTGTCTTTCCGATATTACTTCCTCAAGTGCCATTTTTGCTCGGTCATAATTGTCACTTATAAGTGCTTTGTTGAGAACAACATGGTTATCTAGCTTTGGGAAACCCTCCTGCTTGTTCCGCTCTTGTTCTTTCTTTGTGAACATGTCCCTTTTGGCTTGGGTGTTACCCCTCATGGATAACATCCCCTTTTTGATATTTCTCAGCTCCCTGGAGATCAGATCGTTCTTTGCCTTTGCCTCTTCATCTATGTTAATAGACCCTCGTCTTTCCCTTGCTTTATCGAGAACATCGCCTCGTCTTGCCCTTTCCAGCTCTTTTAAAGCGTTCAGATCATTAATGATGTGCCCACTGTCTCTCATCATTTCTTCCTTCTTTCCCAAACCTATACTCACTTTTGTTTTACCCTCATTATGAACTTCTCCCTGCTCGTCCTCCATCTCTGCGTGTCTTTGAGTTTTTATATAATTGTTCTGCCTCGCAGAAAATATATGTTTCACCCTGGCATCCTTCCTAACAGAATCACTTACATTTTTCGGTATATAGTCATTTTTAGCATTGCACGGATCTCTCTCGATTGGGTATTCCTCAGTTGGGCTTGGTAAATCTGATAGTTTCTCAAGAGTAGGTATAATATCAGATTTAGTGAAATTTCGCTTTGGAACTGGTGGGGGATTTCTTTTGACAATAGTATTTTCAGACACAATGTCATCTGATCCATCAGTTTTATTTTGATGGGAGTGATGATCCATAATGGACAAATCTTCAATTATATCTTCTTTTCTCTTGATCTGATTTATTTTGGGCTCTGAAACAATGTTTTTGATGTGGCTTGAGTGACTCGCCTTGATTTTTTCTGCATTGATTGCATCTCTGGCTGCTTTAATAACATCCATCGTACTTAGAGGATGGGAACTGGTATCTTTATCATTAACAGCTATGAACTCTGCAAAGTCTTTTGATTGCGTTTCCGACCTACTGGTGTTTTCTGGTAGGTTTGGTTTATTAGCCAAGCCCTCTTTCTCCTGTATATAGGGTGATGGTACTTTAACAGCTGCTGCTATTTTGGGTGACAGTCTTTGAACAATATTTGGTGAAAGCGCTGCGTTGACAGCTTCTCCCTTTGGTGCATCTGGCAAAGGTTCCTTCGTTTGCTTTAAAAGATAGCCTCTGTTATTGGGAGAGACACTTAAGGCATTCTGTGGGGCTTGCGGCTGACCAGCCCCATTATCTGCAGTGACAGCTTTCTTGTACAAATTCAGGGATGGATAGTTTTTCTTGATTACCATTGGGCTCCTGTGATTTTTCATCTGCATTACAGGGGCGAGATAATTCTCTTCACCTAGACTTCTGCTTCCCGCGGCCTCTCTTTTTGTCTGCAATAAATTTGCTATTAAATAATCATCGGACAAGGGCGAACAGAAATCGTGTTTCCCAGGATCAACACATGGGGTGGTGGCTTGTTTTGAAACTGGACTGCAAGAAACCCACCCTTCTTTAAAGATGGCCGGTGTGTTTAAGCCTGAAGCAAGTCCCTCAGATCCCGTGTTTGTATGGCCGCCGTTATCCACTCGAGGTGGCTGGGTGTCGCGATCAGGCATCTCAGATGATCTGAATTTAGCTGGGCTGTATCGACTCTTAACTCTTTTCCTGTTGTCTTTGAGGTTAAAGAGGATGCTCGAGGCTAGGGACTTGTAACCCTCTCGCCTGGGCATTTCAGAGGTCAACCTGGCCTCCGATTCCGGTCTGAGGGGCAAGTCAAGGGCTAATTGGAGAATCTCTGATGTTTCCGTCGGCTGTCTTGATGGAATAACAGGAGTCATCAGATGACAGATGCTAAACGGAGTGGAGGCCGCAGAGCAGCACTCCTCGATAGCTTGGACTTTAACACATTTAGCTTCCTGTTTCACCTGTACAACACTCTCAGCTCTAAAACTATCCACTATTGTTTTGGAGATGCGACCCTGAGGAGGGGGGATCACATTAGGCAGATTAACAGGAAGAGCGTTTCTTGACCTTGATTTGTTGTTTTGCCGCCAGGGGGCAGAATTTCCTTCGCTTGTCATAGAGGAGCACCGCATTTCAGCCAAAAGGACTTTTGGCTTTGGTGGCACCTTGGGTGGAGGAGGTGGGGGGTGAGGTCTTGTAGCAGGGGTTGAAGGGGGTTCAGCCCCAGCTCTCTGACACGGTTCCACCCCCTCTGCAGACAGAGAGGGTTCTTTGGCCACGGCTTTCAGACATGGTTGGGAATCCTCTGCGTGGAAGATATCTATTCTATGGGCTTCAGCCAGCTCCCTGTAGAGCGGCGAATCATACCATTTGGGGATCGTTTCAGAGGGGACAGCAGTAACTATCTCCTCCCGCCCAAATGGGAACCGGTTGATGTCCCTCCACATTTGAAAAGGGCTAAATTCACTATGAAGGAAAAAGTTTTTAATATTCAGTTTTCTCAGTTTGATGGTGGACTTCCCATTCTTTACTTTTGAGGCATCTTTTCCAGACTTCTTTGACAAGCCATCACCGGAGGGATGTCGGTGATGGTCGTTTTGCCCAAAATGTCTGTCCTCAAGCGTGTTGTGATAATCCGACGAAAACTCAGAGAGTTCCTTCCGGATGCTACGAAGAGCCGATTTATCCCACGATTCCTTCTCGTTGCCATTGTCCAATATTCCCTTGCAGCCTTGCTCCGTGGCGCTCAATGCCTTCAGGAAGGACGACACCTCGGTCATACTCTGCTGATGCTGTTTCCCGCCATTGCTGCTGTGATGCTGCGACTGCCCTTTAGATTCCTTCTTCTTTGTTTTGCCAGGTGTCCCAACTAAAGGCTTGTGGCAGTTGAACGGTGAAAATCCGTAGGAGAACTCATCGTTGTAAACGGCGTCGTCCCCCACGCAGAGACTCCGGAAGGCCCGGTCCGTCAGAGTGCTGACCTCCCGGTCGGTCTCGTCCATGAGCATCTCGGTGAAGCCGTTGGGGAAGCGATGGTGCAGCATGCTCCCCGCCCGCTGGCCCAGGTGACGCTTCTCCACGCAGGTCATGGTGTGCTGGTCGTCTGACTGTCCCGACGACGGCCTGAGTTTCCTGGGTGTGTATCCGTCACGTCTCCCCTTTGAGCTGACTGTGTGTAGTCCAACAAACCATCGGCTGACGGTCCATTCAGGTCCCCAGTGAGGAGGAGTAGGTTGGGTATCACTGCTTCCTAAAAATAGAATCCGGTTTTAGACAAAGCATGGACGACTTATCTAGACACATATCGTTATAGCTGATAATTTATCGAGGGTGTGTGTGTGTGTCCAAGTTTCTGCATGTGCTATAAATGGTTTGAACTTAGAGGGTGTGCAGTTGACCTTTGTGTACAAAGCATATGCAGAAGTTGACTATGCGTCGCTATGTGCATGGTAGACAAACACTCCAAAGCGCCAGGGTTATTTTAAGCCAAGCAAGGTGCTTAAAGCTAGGGTAGAGACTAGGGACTGGCATGATAAAGGGGCCATGAATCCATATTTGAAAGTTTTTCTTCAATTTCCATTGAACCAGGGTCACTATCCATGTCACAAATGTCAATGCACACTCCTTGTGCATATGTGATTATGCTGGTCATTTAATTCTGTACAAGCAAAACGTAAAGCAAATTGTTGTGACAATCATTTGTGCTAGTTAGTGTCAAGCATAGAGCCCTGGAAATCAACGCATCACTTATAGTGTGCTTTAACAGCTGCTGCCCTAGCTTACTTTAGCTATCTGGCTGAGGGCCTGGAATAGCACATTAACCCATTTATATATCCTGACCAATGATCCTACATTGACACTCAACTATTTACGTATTCCCACGCAAACAGTACACTCCAGGAAAGTAGATAGGTAGATAGCTAATTGGAACAAAGGTTAACACAAACACACTGAAGTTGCCAACACTTGCAGGTCATTATCAGGCTTGGTTTTAAATAAAACTTAACTAGTGAACTGGTTGAACTGGTTCATATGTCAAGAAAACTAACATTAGGATTCATCCCACCCTGACTGCTTTAAAACATTCTAACGACTTGGCCTTTTTAAATATATCCAGCTATATTTTGCAAGCTATAATTGATACATTTTTGTTTAATGTTAAACCTATTAGGACCCTTAGGCATAACAAAGCTACATGTTGCTAGTTACAAAATATTTTCCACATATTAGGATGTTTTTACTGTAACCAGCCACCTGTTGCTAGCTCGATATCATGACATTACATTAGTGACATTACTGTATGCACCCTGAGGAATATAATGCTTTCCAGTATGACTTTGGCTGTATTTAGTTATTTTCCAGTGCTCAGAACCTGATACCAGTTCTGCACCAAGGTGCTTTCCCACCAGTCTCTGCTGGTGTATTTATACCCAGTGACCTGGATCTGCACCCACCCGCTGGTAACAGTACTGTATTATATGTAATTACTTGCAAGCAGATATATATATTTTACTGTCTGATACATTAGACATAATGGATTACTTCTGTACTTCTGTAAAGTACTGTCACTCCTTTTGGTGGTTGAAAGTGTGTTATTCATTGTTTGAGAAACCTTCTAAATGTATTGCTTGTTCATCTAGGAATAATAATAAAAAAGAGAAGCAATGTAATAAATAAAATAAAAAATGTAAATAGCACACAATAAGCACACATGCTAATTCCATTCTACATGCCTCCTTGTTTAGGTTATGTCCATAGTAGGACAGCTATCCCATGGTAGCGCCAGTTAGCAGGTACAGGCAATCTTCTGACTGCTCAACCGTTAAACGGATATCTCACCTTCCAAATGTGTCTTCCATGTAGAGGTCAAGAGAATCCAAAAGGCAAAAAACCTGAAAGTCCTTAGTCTGTGATATCGATCCAAACAACCTGTTGAGCAAAAAAGTAACGTTAATATTTCACTATTCACTATTTCAATAATTCTTAAATTAATTCACCTTTATTTTCTATGCTCTGAGGTTCAAACAAAACAAACCAACCGACAAAGAACTTTACTCACTTAACTGACTGAAGCCCTCAGCTCCATGTTTAAAAGCACTGCAGGCAACCGTCTCGCTGTCAGATACGGAGATACTGAAATAGACACACCCGTTGGTGTGGCCTAACTTGAGTGTAGGAACTCTGGAGCTAGCTAGCTTGCCCACATTGGAACCTCCGGGCGGGTGTCGAGTGGCAGTTGCAATGGGAGGCAGTGAACGGCCAGGCCAGGAGTGAGGAGGATGAAATGGACACTGTCATTGGCTATTTTTGTGTCAGGGCTGTATTGGCTTAGAGAGTACCACATGGCACTGCTGTTGGATGGGTGGTCGCTAAGCACCTTTTTCTTTTTGAAAGATGACAAAGGTTGCTGGGTATGTGTTATTTGAGGTTTCTCGGAGAAGGAGTGGCAGTGTGG
>JAOPUA010000072.1:12265891-12277543 GCA_027122455.1 Trisopterus luscus
CCCCCCCCCCCCCCCCCCCCCCCCCCCCCCCCCCCCCCCCCCCCCCCCCCCCCCCCCCCCCCCCCCCAGGAAGTAGTGTTACAGCCCACAAAAAAACACAACAATCTTGCGGGGACATGCAGGGCAGAAGTGGTCATGGCAGGATGGTTCGGAGAAAAAGCCTAATGGAAGGCGAGGACATTGTGTGATTACTCAAGCTTCCAGTGGCTCTGAGTGTTTAAAAAGATGAGCAGGGAGAGAGAGAGAGAGCCGGAGAGAGCGAGGGAGACACTGCTAATACCGCTATCTGGCGTAACGTGCTGAGAATTCCTATCGTCGTATTTCAATTAAATTTTTTTTTCTGCTCTTTTTCCGCGATCCAGTATTTCAGCTCCATTGTTTCACTGGGAGGTCTGGTTTCCCCGGTGATGGGGATCAAAGTGACCCCCCTCAAAGTCAAATCCCTCTTAGAGGAACGTTTATTTCCCCCCTAATTCCTTTTTCTTCGGCCATAGTCTCCTGTCCTGTGTGGGCCCCACAGGTCTGCAGGGAGCCGCGGGCCGGGGGCCGGCCGGCCGGTACGCCCGCCCTCCAATTAGCGGCTAAATATTCTCACCTGCGTGGTTTGACTCTCCTTTATGATGCAGATCAGAGGCGCGGCCCTGGCAGGCAGAACGCGGCCATTGTAAGGGAAAAGGGCGCCGTGCCCTTTGAGTCACGCTAGGCTAAAGCGGAACAGATAATTAAGCCTGGAGAAGACGCGGGTCACCGGGCGAGGGACCCCGGGCGAGGGACCCCGTGCGAGGGACCCCGGGCGAGGGACCCCGCGCCGACGCCCAGAACCGTCTCCCTGTCTCGTCCGTATCTCACTTTATTTTGTTATATTCTTTATAGAAACAATCCGATAATATGTATATATATATATATGTATATATATAATATAACGTAAACATAAATATAATAAATGGTTTTTTTTTCGCCGTCCACGGTTTCTGTCATCTGATTCTGATGCACAGCAACACTATTGAATGCATGTCATATTTTTTTTTTGTGAAGAGATGAGAAATAAATTACATTTGCCACGGGCTTGGTTGTCAAGGTGCCAAGCACGGGCATCACAGAGGAAGTGGAAATGGCAGGCGGAGGGGTCCTAGTCGTTAACCCAAGGGTTATCTCTGGCCCCTAGGGGCCCGTAGTGCGGGTCTGCCCACCAAGGTTTGACTAGGGGTCGGGGCTATTGGCGGGAGGGGGATTGGGCGTCAAAGCAGAACAGCATGGGGGGAATGATGAATGATTACCTGTAAAAGTTTCATTGCACATCAGACTCAAAATCGACCGGGGATTACGATGTTTTCCAGATGCTCCCGCTCTCTCTCTCTCTCTCTCTCTCTCTTGTGCTCTACTCAAAAACATAAACAGTGGCTGGATGGATCAATTATTGATCGGGACGGGTTCAGATGTCTGTGATGTTCACATTCTGATGTAAGACTGCTTGCTGTCTATCAGACGTTGCTGGCAGAGGCACAAACACAGGTTTCGATTTCTAAACTGAATCCGCCCACGTTTTGGGTGTGAAAGCTATCCCGGGCCGTGTTCTATCACCTATGCTGGAAAAGATACTTAAAAAATGACTACAGAGTACCTGATCTCCGCTAATTGACGCAGCGATGCCTGGACTACTTTCGAAATGCGAAAGTGTATTGCAATGTATTGCGTCGATACAAGGATGCGTGTGAGGGACTGGGCTTGCATTCAGGTGTAAAAAGCAGTTTAAATGCAGAAATGGGTTTATAAATATACATAAGAGATAATGTGTGTTCTGTTACATCATCTGTTTTGGTTTAGACGGGTATAAATGGGCCGCTTGCTCAGCTGTCGATGATTTTCCAAAGAAAAATTCTGCAAGATAACACGTCTGTTTTGAAAAGGTAGAAAGTTTAGATTGTGTAAAAAAACTCCAAGCGGAGTAGAGCATCATTCTGTAGATGCCGCTGCAGTGTCTTGTTTGTCATGAATACGGAGGTCGGGGTGAGGGCACCTTGCTCAGAGATGCCCACCAGTACGCAATGACAATGGGGTTCGAGGCCTGATCCTGATCCCCCCCCCCCCCAACGCTATCTATCCATGGCCCCGTGACAAGGCTGCCCTGCACACGAGTCGTGGTCCATATCCTTCTGGTAAACAACTTTGCTCCATGATTACACTCGCACAGAATCCATCGAATGGAATATAGACAACCTTGAATGGGTGCTCACTCCCATTCTGTGTCACAAATGACACAAAGCAGTAATGTTGGATGCAGGAAAGCTCTCACCAAGAGCTGGGCTGCGGCCGAGGAATCGCAGGGGAAAGGGAAACAAAGACTTGTTGTCACCCGGCTTTCCTCCCAGCCAGTGAACGCTCCTAGCAACGGCTGGAAGGTACACAGCGCTGTAGCCAGATGAACCGGCCGTGACCGTGTGCATAGCCCCCGCGCCCCTGCGCACGTGACGAGTGAGCTTATACCCGTCTCTATAGAGGCCGCGTTCCAAGGGCGAGATGCGAGGGGTCCGTGACGCACACGACCAGATGGTCGGCCTGTCACATACGTCTGAAACTCAAGATTGTTGTTTGGAATTGATCAATTCATATTGTCTACATAAACCCAAGAATGTACGTAGGTGGAAAGAAACATACGGCCCCCACACACACATGGGCATCACACGCATGAACTCAAGGACCAAACCGAGTGAAAGATGTGTAAATAAAAGGACTTGCTGACTTTTATGGCGACCAGTTAAACAGTCATCGTGTTTAATAATAATCTGGCATACCATAAAGGCGGTTTTGTGAGTCCTGCCGGAGACACCCGGTCTCTCACTGCACAAGGTCATTAGCTTTAATGCCACTCTTTGTGCCATCTGCTCGGATTGTTTACACTTGCCTAGATAATTAGAGACTAATTAGTAGTGGATGGTAGTTGGTATAGCTCCGGTGTGTGTGTGTGTGTGTGCGTGTGTGTCTGCGTGAGTGGGATTCATCTATATTTAAAGACAGACGTCTCTGTGTGTTCTTCTGAAAATGTATGGCGGTGATTAGGAAATGCATGATGTGTCGACATCTGGTGCTCAGACACAGAGCAAGGCGACGGGGGGAAAACACATGTTTGTGTGTGTGTGTGTGTGTGTGTGTGTGTGTGTGTGTGTGTGTGTGTGTGTTAACGGAGGGATGTCGTTATAAGCAGCGTATTCAGTTTAGTTTCCTTACAAGTGAATACCAATGGTTGGTGTTCATTTCAGCTGAATAAAAATAAAAACATCAATGTTTTCTTTCGATTGCAAAGACGGACGGCGACTGGTCCTGGTACGTGTTGAAACGAGTGCATGAAGCGTGAAAGAGTGAAAAACAACCTAGCCGAAAGAAACAGATATGAGCAAAACAGCCACCATCAACCATGGCCATATGTAGAATAGCTGTAATGAGTTTGTTTTTAATGAGATGGCGGCGTAACGCAATCTGCTCGGCTAAGCGATGTCGCCGCCAAAAGCCCCAATGTGCCAAACAGACCCCTAGTTAACCAGAACCCTCCACAACTTGCTTTTTCTGGATGCTTTCCGCCTTACGTTTCACTTTGCATCCAGACAACAAGTGTCTGAAATGGCTTGATGAGATTACATCTGGGCTCCCTGTGTGTGTGTCTGTGTTACAGAGCGTGCCATTTTCTCTGGGTAATCTCAGATGAGCCGTCTCTGGGAGACAGCTGTTGGGGACTAGGAGGTGGACATAATCCAGTGGCAGAGGCAGTAATCCACAAGTGATCCGGATGGCACCGAAAAAGGGTATTACTTTGTGGTCTTAGTGTTTCTTTGGGTGCAAAGTGTGTGTGTCTGTGTGTGTGTGTCTGTTTGTGTGAGTGTGTGTGTGTGTGTGTGTGTGTGTGTGTGTGTGTGTGTGTTTGTTTGTTTGTTTGTGCAAGGAGAGAGAGAGAGAGAGAGAGAGAGAGAGAGAGAAACACAGAGAGAGAGAGCGCTATGGGCAAGGCAACTGCAGCCGCTCGTGTCAAATTGATTTGCACCCCACTATGTTTATTTTCCTCCAATATAGTCCGTCATCATTTATTCATCCGACTAATTCATTCATTCATTCATTCCAGCGTGTTCCAAAGCGCCCACCAAACAAGCCCTAACAGCTCCTCCAAGGTAAAGAAAAATGAAAAAAAATAAAATAATATACAACGGCGAGAGAACTCTACTAGGGCGCCAAAGCCAAGTGCGGTTAATCAAAGTGAAGTGCGGTGTGTGTACACTTGGACTGGCATTTGGCCACAGCGGGCATATCAGAAGAAGGGCCCCGGGGGCGTGTTATAAAACATAAAGACGAGGGCGGCTTGCTCATTTTGTAGTTTGTTTTCTTTTTGGTGCTCCTAAGGAAAAATATGAGTTGATGTGTCTAAGCAGCGACGCAGCTAAGCAACCCCAACAGTGGCTACATGGAGGGGCGATGAATACGCAAGGAGCTATATCGTAAAACATTTAGAGGGGCGTGCATCACCGTGTCAACACTGGGGATATTCTTCCCAGTGATATATCGACACCACCCCAGTACGCCCAGACCTAATAATTAACTCATTGCCTCAAATAATTCATCAGATCATACGTGGTATTATTCATCTTTTTGTCGTCTGCTCCGAGACAAGCTATCGTTATGTAAGTGGGGTCTGATTGAATGCAGCCAGTGTTCTGACTCATGAATACGCTGTTCTCCTTATATGCATGATTACTCTACAAATACACTGCTACAAACACATACACCTAGCTGCAAACCTTTTGCTGTTGTTCCGTTCGGGGCAGCTTTAGACAGCGTCAAAACCTTTCACAAGGAGACCTGCATCCCTGGTGAGTCGATTGCATCAGTTAAGTTGTAGACTTTACCGTAACATTGGAATAAGACGTAAAACGAATGGAAAGCATATCACAGAAGACTTGCACGGTTCTCTTGAGATAATGACGGAACTGAAATGATTCTCAGGGCCTTGTATCACAAACCACTATCCAAATTGTTTTTCTGGGAATCCATCTGGGGAAATACACGTTTCTGTAAAGCGGGGCACATCCATGTACTCCAAACTGCCAAAGGCTGGTGGTTTCTGCAGCATAAAAGTAAAAGCCAGAGTGGAAAATCCTGTCCAAGGCATCCCATCCCCTACATGCTCCGAGGCAGCTCTGTCTCAGCAGGTCAGGTCTTACTGGCCTCTGCACTCGGAAGGAATCGGCAGGCTGGACCAGAACTGAGAACGAGATCAATGTATATGAATTGGCGAGATCACTGGGTGAGAAAATAAATCAATAAATCAAATAAAGCTAAACAAAAAACATAGCCCAACCTCAAAGGTCCAACTGCACTTCCGAAGCCTTCCCTCTTTTCGGTTTCGGATCGCTTTTGATTTGTGCGTGCCGTCGGCATTCTCGTAACCTTTGTCACGCTCAACTTCACTTTTCAATCTTTGCGGCGACTGAAGAAGGAGAATCATGCTGAAATTGAAATCGAAGGCTAAATTTGACATGTGTTGATGCAGCTGAAAAGTTAAGGGTTGTTTTTTCCATCTTCTGAACCTCAGATCTCAGGAGAATGAAACGCCCACGCTGCGAACACCGCACCGATTTTCATTGGATTTTCAAATATTACTTTTGTGAATTTTCTAAATGTAACAAAGGCACCGTTAATCCCTAAAAGCACTTTAGGGGGGGGAAGGACAGAAGGTTATACGATCATTGCAAAGGGATAAAGAGGTGAACTTGGCTAACGCAATCAAGGGGCTCACTCTGATAAAAAGCCACAGAGAAAAGATCGAGGCTGCGGTGAGTCTGAGAGGAGGAAGGTGTTTCGAGCCCAACTAGAAAACCAAAAGAGACGCGTGGATCACATGATCCACGCCTCCACTCCAAATCATTGTGGACGCCTCGCGTTGACACACTACGCTAATACAACAGCTACCGCTCCTCCCAAACACTACTTGGTTACTGATCACTAGGGTGGGGATGGGCTGTGACTCTATGAGACAAAAGCAATCAATCAGTGAGATGAGCAAAGACGGATTTAGTGTCCATGGAAACAAAAGGCATTTTTGTGACCCGAAATGCCCTGAGTTGTTGTTCTTACTGAGCGATGATGGCGCATGGATCAGTGAGACCACCAAACTACAGTCAGTCCCTGGGGGGTCCCACATTTGGCGTAACGAACATCCCAATCTCACCACCCCATGCTAGGGTGACATCAGGGCAAACAAAAGATGGGGGGGGGAGGGATAAGGGATAATCTCAGCATGTTTAATCCCCCACAATTATACTGTCGTCAGGCCTGGTCTAATGATGTGTGTGTGGTGGGCAGGGAGGATATGTAGCATACCCCACTCCTCCTCTGCAGCAGTCCTCAGTTGTTGGTGGGAATTTGTGCTTTCAGACGTCGACAAACTGTCCATAAACTGTCCTTGCATGTGCAGTGAATAACAGACAAAGGCGCTGACACACAGTCACACACACACATACAGACATACATAGATGCAGCCCTGTGTACACAAATACACACACACACACACACACACACACACACACATATGCACACATGCAAGCACGTGTGGATGCATACACACACACACACACACACACACACACACACACAGACACACTTACATACAGAACAATGTAGGGCCCTTCTGCCCTATGTTTACACTAAGTTTTTGTTTTTGTCATTGTTAGCAGTGGGCACTTAAGCAGTTTTACAAATGTATTCAATTTATTTGTTGCCTACTACTTTTTAGTTTCAAAGTCCTTGATAAAAAACTACTTGGCAACACATTTAATTCAAGATTTTTAGTCCAATTCTTTCAGCGTTTGCTAATCAAACATCGCTCCTTTTCATTTTGCTAGACAGGGGATAACAAAAATGCTCTTTGTCGATCCTTCTTCGTACACCACAATACAAAGTAAACTTTAAGTTTAAATGAGGTTGTGGAGCATCTGCTGCTCTTGTTTTTTAGTTTTTTCTCCCTCTGGAGATCGACGGTGAATTGGTCGAAATTGGGCCCAGACGCTGCCGAGTTTCTCAATCTTAAACGTGCCGAGGCACAAGCGCAGGGAGAAAACAAAAACGACGTGAGGGTAAGATAAAATAGGAGAAAATAAGCGGCACATCATTCCTCGCAAACGACATCGAGAGCAATCGTTAAAAAACACTCCGCGCCGATACGCGACGTAAACAAATGCCACGGTTGCACGCGGCGCGGCGCATGACGGCAGGAAGCGCGCGGCGCGCGGCAGCCGTCAGCTGAAGGGTTCCTCCGCGCGGCGACACACCTAATCAGGAGGCGCCGCAATGAGCGTAATTGTGATGACCTGGTCATACTAATAATGTCCCGATTCATAATTAAAATAAGCGCCCTCTGTCCTCGCCACTCATAATCCATTACACAGAAGTAATCAAGCTGACAGCGAGGGGAGCTCAGGGCTCCGGGGCGACCAAGGAGAGAGAGGGGGGGGAGAGAGAGAGAGAGACTGGGACAAAGAATGAACAGAGAGATGGAGAGAGACAATGCCAGACCACACGCTGGGTGGAAGGATGTGGCAGCAGTAGATGGAGGAGGAGAGATGTGATGATGCCGGGGAAGGCGGAGGCGCCAGGCTGAGAGGACAGAGGACCACCGCAGGTGTAATGTTTTTTTTAGAAGAAAACGACTGGGAATGAAGCCGTCACCAAGACACCGGCCGTGGTGATGCTGGTCTAATGGTGAAGCGGGTTGTGCCTTCATTCCGTCCCACGCCTTGAACATTTCCATTGCTCCTCCCTCACAGCGGCCTCAACTCTAGACACACTGCCTTCCTAATGCCTTCCTACGCAAATAACATCGTTAAGTTCAGCAAAACGGAACTACACTGAAGATGGGGAAACGTGCCACTACAGGTTGTAAAAAAAGGGTTTTCATGTTGGCTGGCGGTTTTACAAAAGAGGCTTTATTGTGAACACGACACGTTTCTCGCTCTTTATTCGAGGGGCAAAATCTAAATAGTTGTTTCCTCTTGGAGGCTTTCATCCGAAGGGGACGTATCTTCGGCGTAACATGGTTTCCGTCGCCCTTGACCGAGGAGAACTCGGTCTCCCTGAGCAGAGGCTTCCTGGTGTCTGTTGAGTCGTGACGTCGGTGTGGTTGTGTTGTGTGTTGTGTGTTGTGTTGTGTTGAGTGTGACGGTCTCTGAGGACCGGCCTCGGCCAATTTCCTAAGTGAAAAAAAAAGCAAATAGCTAACAAAAAAAAAATAAAGGGTTTCAACCCAACAGCGTCACCGTCTCAGCAGGGTAGTTCTGCTGACACCCTGGTAATCCACCCGCACGCGCACACATGCACACAAACGCGCACAACTGCACACACACACACACGTACATGTTTATTTACATAACGTCTGGTCTTCCTTGTGATTTGATGTGCTACATTATTTGGTTCCTTTGTAAGACAATGTTGCACTAATTAAGTTGCATGTACTCAAATGTGATATATTGCTCTTTTAATTGGCCATAAACCAGCCCTAATCTGCCCTTATACAGGCTAAATATGTAAGACACCCCCTAAGCCTAGCCCCCCCCCCTCTCCTAAAGGACAAGAAAAAAAGATTAACTTAATTAACGTTGAGAGGGGACACAAAGTGGGGGGTCCCTCTTCAAGTGATTGGGAGGAGTGGAATTGGTGCCATAATGGATTAGTGCGTTAGAATTTATCAGCGGAGTCAGCATCCTCAAAAGAGGGACTGAAGGCTGAACACTTCTCCCTAATTCTGTACAATAAAATTCGCTTTCCACCCGTGCAACATCTGTAATACAACACCTCCCCCTGGTGGAGAAACCCAAAGTCAAAGTCAAAGTCGTTCCTCTGATGCAGTGGTTCTTAAATGGGGGTACCAACCTACGCGTTCCCTTAGTGGTACTTTGTAAAATTTTTTCAGTGTAAATTCTGAAAGCTAGACATTAACGAAAATCGAGAAAGTGGACAAGTGGTTGAAATGTATATCTGAAACCAAAGAGAAAGGAGAATCTGTGAAAAAGGATGCATTTAACGTTCATTTGATCATTTTTTTCCTCCCAAAAATCTTTTGCGCCGGTGAAGGGGTTACTTGGGTAAAAGAATATTTTGGAGGGGCTACACTAGTCTAAAAAGTTTAAGAACCACTGCCCTAATGGATATTATCCTTTAACAAGATTTACGCCGTGTGTCTCTTCATACACACGGCGTCAGTCGTGCGTTGCCTGTGGGGACGCCCCCCCTGCAGGGCGCCGGCCGGCTCTGTGGGCCTCCAGGAGCTCCTGCATGACCTTCCAGCACTTGTCCAGGCTCTGCCTCATCTCCGTCACGTCCTTCTGGATCTCCTCCAGCAGGGGCAGCGTGGACCGCCCCTCCGCCACGGCTTCGTTCAGCTCCGCCCCTTCCTCCTCCACCGCCGTGGCCCCGCCCCGCTCCGTGACGACACCGTCATCATCATCCTCCGGCGGCGCCCAGCCATTGGCCCGCTCCCACACCATCTCAAAGTGGGCGTCGACGAAGGCCTCCAGCTCCTCCAGGCTGCTGCTGCCCCATTGGTCGATCAGCGCCTGCAGGTCTCCCGCCATGAAGAGCTTCCTCAGGGCGTCGTCTCGCGGTTGCCACGCCGACTGCGCCGCCGCCACGCCGTCCTCCTCTGTCGCCGCCGTCAGCCCCCTCTGGTGGTGGTGGGCGGGGCAGGCCAGCTCGGACCCTCTGGTCCGAGACCAGTTTGGCAGAATCCCCATGGCAGCCTTCACGTCCCTCAGGGTCCACCTCAGCACCTTGTTCAGCCGGGGGTCGGAGGAGGGCGCGCGCGGGGCCAGGCTGTTCAGGTCGACGTAGATGTTGAGAGCCAACCTGGTCTGCTCCGGTCGTGTTGCCCCACAACGACTCACGCTCCTCTCCGTGGCTGGATGGTCCAGAGGTGCCGGGTTAGAGGTGCAGGGTGACCCCACTGGAAGAGGAAAGAGGGCCAGCATTGAGGGGGTGTTAATGTTGGGGAGAAGAGGTACAAAAAGTGCAAATACACCACGTACACCAATTATGCTCCTAGCATAATTTCATCATAACATATTCTGGCCAAATAAACAAACTCAGCTCTCCTAAAGCAGCTGATTCACTTTGCCTCATTGGCTATATCTATATAATGGAATATTAAAAGAAACCCTATGTTTTTCCTTCATTTTTCCCGAAATCCTTAACCTATGAAGGAAATGATGCTATGAGGCTAACGACATTTAAAACCCAGCCTAAGCTATCGTGTGTTTAGTGTTTAGTTTAATTGGGGCGTACCCACCGTCCCGGATCCTCCTGTGACGTTGACCCGCCGCTGACCCCGGTCTGCTGTGTCTCCCTCCTGCCGGCGTCACACTCCTGCTGACGGGATCCCCCCGTCTCCGGAGCAGGGCCAGCCTGGCCCCCAGCAGCATCTCCTCCACCTGGTCCAGGAGCCGGTGGACCTGGTCCCCGTCCCCCCGGCGCCGGTTGTCCAGGACGTGGTAGCGGTTCCCACACCGCTCCACCAGCCTCCTCAGGGCCCCGCCCTCGGCCTCGATACGCTCCTCGATGCTGGTGTCCCCCAGCCAGTCGCCGTGGCTGAACAGCACCATGGCTCTGCTCCACCGCATCTCCTTGTCCTCCTCCTCCTCGTCCTCCTCCTCCTCCTGCTCCTCGTCCTCCTTCTCGTCCTTCTTCTTCTCCTTCTCCTCCTCTGCTCCTCCCACCCTCTGCTCCTCCTCCTCCTCCTTCTCCTTTTCCTCTGCTGCTTCCACCATCTCCTCCTCCTCGTCGTCGTCCTCCTCCTCCTCCTGCTTCTCAGCCTCCTCCACCTCCTCCTCCTGCTTCTCCTCCTCCTCCTCATCCTCTTCTTCCTCCTCATCATCCTCCTCCTCCTCCTCCTCCTCCTCCTGCTTCTCAGCCTCCTCCACCTCCTCCTCCTGCTTCTCAGCCTCCGCCACCTCCTCCTGCTTCTCCTCCTCCTCCTGCTGTTTCTCCTCTGCACCTCCCAACACCTGCTCCTCCAGGGCCTCCAGGAGAGAGGAGGTGAAGGAGGAGCTGGCGTTCACCACCAGCAGGAGGGCACTCGGGCCGCGCGTGACCTCTGGCTCACAGTCACGTGACCACGATGACGACGACGACGGCGGCGGCGGTCGCGGAGGCGGCTCCACCACCGTCACGGCCACGCCTCTCACGCGGGTGTGTCTCTCGGCGTCGCCGTCGCCGGCGGTCGGGTCGCCGGCGGCGTGGAAACCCGCTCGGCCCAGGATGGTGTCTCCGCAGGAGGTCTTGCCCACGGTTCTGCCGCCCAACAGCACGAGTCTGATGGCGGGAGCGGAGGGGAGCTTCTCTGATGGGAACAAAGGTGTGACATGTCGGTTAGAAACACCAGGAGTGAGGTTCAGCCAGAGGAGTTCACCTTACCCCCCACTGACCGTCCCCCTCCCTTACTCTCCTAAAAACATTCATCTTACGCACTTATTGTATGTTGTACGCACTGGCACTTCACACAAAATAGTACCTTGAGGTATACGGCGGGAAGGGTTTAACCTAGCAACTATAGCCGCTTTCGCACCGAATAGTTCCAGGAACTAAACAATAGGAACCATTAGTACCCAAATCGTACCGGGACTA
>JAOPUA010000072.1:12385682-12398567 GCA_027122455.1 Trisopterus luscus
CTCTCTCTCTCTCTCTCTCTCTCTCTCTCTCTCTCTCTCTCTCTCTCTCTCTCTCTCTCTCTCTCTCTCTTTCTTTCCTGGCCCCTCTCAATAAGTCAATAAGACATCACAGAATCAAAGCAGGAAACGGGAGTGTCCCGAGTTTGACTTCTGACCGTCTGGACGTTTCCTTTCCCCGTCTTCGGGAGCGTTGCAGACGTTCATCGGGGGGCCACAACACAGGAAGTGCCCTCCTCTTTGCACGCGCAAGCGGTCTGAGCTCCCTGGGCATCCAGTCAATTTGATATATTAAACAATTATCGAATGTGCCACAAAACAAAACCCAGCGACACGAAAGGGGGTCGTGTAAATCTCAGGCTGCGTCGCCCCTAAATTATGCATGACCGGTTGAATTATTCATGGCCAAGCGAAAGAGGGAGGTGATGACGGCAAACATGGGAAGGGGTGGGGGGGGGGGGGTGTCAAGGCTGAAGTCAAGGAAATTAAACAACGAAAAGGGCGCACAGAGCAGGGCAAAAAAAAAAAAAACGCGAAGGGATTGTAATAAATAACGTTGTTTTTTCTTAAAGACTATGTTCAGCTGTGTTCCGGCGGCGGCGGCGCAGCGCGTGGACTCGGGAGGCCCCGTTTGTCGCCAAACAAATCGGGATACAATCTGTCAATCCGAATTGAGTCGGCTGTCATTCACAGATGAATGGGGGGGCTTATTATGATAGCGATAACGCGCCGGCGTGCGTGCGTGCCGGCTTGGCTCGCAGGTGCGTGACGGACAGGGAACAGTCGCCGTCGACGCCGGGGCCTGTTTGAGGATAACAACCTGGCTGACGAATGGGAGTGAAGGGGAGCGAGGGGTGGGGGGGGTTTCAGTGGAGACGACGGATGGGTGTAGCAGCGGTAAGTCGAGCTGCGTATCCTGCCGGCATCTGCTGCTGCCAGACAGTTCACTTGTCAGCGGGGTAAGCGGAGCGCCGGGCATCGCAAATCCACCGCTCCTTTACGTGAGTCTGCATGGGACTACCGTGAATGCCTAACAAATGGTTCGACGGATCGCAGTGTAGCGGGCGAAGCTAAACTGCGGCGCAGACGAGACGCCGCTGTCGTCAATGTAAACCGATGACTGAAGCCTTATCGGGGACGGGAAGCGTGGCGCGCTAGGAAGAGCGTCTGCCTGTACGGGGATGTGCCCGTCTCTTTTTCTGTGGGTTGTTGTGGGCTGTAATTATGGTAACACAGGTGGCTCAAACTGTAGGGGTGAGTGGATCTCTCAGCCCCCCCACCGCCCCCCTCCCCGTCCTCCTGCCTCCGTGTTTTACATATAGATTGGATTATCAGGTACAGTCCTGCCCTATGTAAATGTCCATTATGGTAATGCCGCGAGATAACAACTCCCCGTGGCGAGAGAAGGTGAGATTGAAACACCGGCCACGGTGTCAGTGTGTCGATATAACTGTCCGAAAGTTACGGGAAAGGGCCTCGCTTATTCAAACGGAATCCTCTGACTCGATTATGAACAAACAGGACAACACGTTGTTCCCTTAGCTGCAACATTCGAGCGGAGGTGGGAATAATCCAGAATGAGGAATGTTAAAAAGAAAGAAAGAAGAAAAGACAGCAAGACAGCGAGACAGAGAGAGAGACAGAGAGAGAGAGAGAGAGAGAGAGAGACAGACAGAGAGAGAGAGACAGACAGAGAGAGAGAGAGACAGAGAGAGAGAGAGAGAGAGAGATCGACCACAGAAAACAATGAGACGACCTCCCCCTCTCCCTTCCCAAACCTAATGAAGTTAGCAAGAATTCAGACACCCAAAGCCATGGCTTAGATATAACTCCACCACGTCGTGGAGGTTAGCCTGGGTGGGGGTCGGATAAAGTCGGAGCTTAGACAGCTGGAATCGGGTCCCGTGTGATGTCATTAACACGGGGGCCCCCAAAGACTGAATACTGGAATAAGAATATCCAAATTACAATATTATCCAAGAGAGTTGATAACATGCTACCGCCCAGAGAGCAGACACACGTGGTCTGAGACGGGGGGGGAAACACATTACTTTGAGACACGCCCTTCTGTGGAGAGTGCGACCTACGCATTTTGGTTGCAGATTTGGAAAGGTGAGAGGCCGGGAGTTATTTTAAAAGGTTGTGTTATATCCAGACTGGGCTGATTAGGCCAAAAAAAAAAGGCGCTAGAGGTGAGAAAGAGCCCGGCAGAGAGCAGGCGGGGGAGCTGAGCCAGCCTCCACTTGGGGAACGGCTCGGGGAGCCAGAGGCACCGGACTCACACTCACACACACAGCAGCTGATGTTCTGGCGGGCATGGAGCACGCAGGCAGCGATGCCAGAGAGAGCACCGGGCAGTATCATTAGGAGACTGGGGCATACCGAGGAAGGAGGTGAAAGAGTAAGGATGCAGGGCGGAGATATGCCGGCGCTTGTGGGCAAGCTCGCGTTACAATGGGGGTCAAGGGTCACCTGCTATGGGGCTGCATTCCTTGGGGCCGAGCTAATTTGAAGCACATATGTTGCAGCACCAGCACCACTACCACCACCACTACCACGGACACCGTTCTGAGCAGAGAGCCCCTCCTAGACCAGTAGTTCTGTATTGGGCTGGTTGGCTAGAGATGTGTTGTGATCCCATCAGGGGATGACTGATGAGGGGGTCAGAAAGGAAGACTTTTGATTCGAATCTCGGTTATTATGATACAAGGAAACATATCGGGTTGTGGAAACATATGCAGTCCAGGCAGGAAATGACAGAGTTAGATCGCAGTTAGATCTCAGAATAAGCTAATGGACCAATAATTAGCATAAGGATTATAATAATACTGTCAATTATAATAATAGTGTACAAAATCGAATAAAGGATTTAATTATATAATTGTTTCAATAACAACATACAAAATGGGATAAGTACACACAATTAAATAGCTACTAATAGCAGAAGCTGGGATCAAGAATGGAAAGTATTTGTAATTGAGAGGAAACATGAACATCTCTTCTTTAAAGGATTTCCATTTTGTGCTCTTTGTCAATATGTTTGGCAAAATAATTTTCAGAACTCATTTCATATGATGCCTTTGGCTCAATACTTAAGGACCTAGAACTAGGAAGTATTGGATATTATCTCATTGTCTAATTTAATCAGTGTCTAATTTGGTGTCTACTTAATCCCCAAACTGTCTTTTTAATTGTACTACTATTGTGCATTTTGTTTGTGTCAAACCTAAATGTGCCTTCTTTTACAGGTCTCTGTTGAAAAAGATTGTAATCTCAATAAGACTTTTACCGGGCAAAATAAAGGTTTAATTAAAAAAGATATGAATATGCGTTAATGTTTCCCAGATACACAAACAGTACCACCACTGACGCAACGGAGAGTGACTCATAGGTTGTTTTTTTTTACATGAAAATTGATTGTCACTTTAACAAATTTACACCTGCACACACGCCACATCTAGCGACGGGGTCACCATAAATAACTCACATGGGATTTATACCTGGAGCCGAGACGAGCAGAGGCTGAGAGGCACGGTAATGCTGGCTGTGTGTTTGGTACCAGAGACCCGCGCTGTACCTGGCTTTGAAACTTCTGCCAGGTGATTAGCGAATGATTGCCAGCTGTTGCCGGTGACTGCTGTCGGAACTCATGGGAGTCACGCGTGGCTCTGCCTCGGTGAGCAGCGCACATGGCCGGGTGGGGGGTGTGGTCTTAGCGGGGCCTCTGTAACAGGTTCCCTTCCCAACCTATTTTAAGTGTGGTCCCCCCACCGTTATCAATCGCTGGGCTGTCTGAAGTAAAGCCCATAATATGTTGATCACTGTGGACCCTTTGGAGTTCAACCGACAGACCGGCAGGCGACTGCAATGCTCCAGCGCGCCAGGTATTGACTTATGACCATAGTGATGGTCATGAGCGACCATCGCTATCACTCTGAGATACAACCAGGTTCACACACTGACTGATAATCTTCTTTATCATGCCGCACTCAGATTGGATTCTGCCGGGGTTCCTGCTGTCTATTTGCTGTCGTTTCCCATCCGTCCAGTCGATGTTTACAGTATTCCTCTGACTCTGACCTACCTTTACACCCACTTTTATCCTTGTCTTAAGCTTCTGTCGTCTTGATCCTCTACCTTGTTCTACACAAAATACAGTCCTCTCTCTCTCTCTCTCTCTCTCTCTCTCTCTCTCTCTCTCTCTCTCTCTCTCTCTCTCTCTCTCTCATTGTTTTCACATCTTGCTAATGCGAAACAGTTTGACCAATGGTGCCCACACACACACACACACACACACACACACACGCGAAGAAGTGATGCTTCTTTATCATGCTATCATTGACAGCGGTAGGCGGCTTATGTGAACAGCGTCTATGGGGGATAGTAGTGCGTTCGTCACGTTGACCTCTAGTTAATATGCACAGTGTCGGCGGCGTGAGCAACATTACACAGAGACAACAGTGTTCCTGTTCAAATGCTGATCAGGGCTAATTACCATGCAGGAGCTTGTTCTCCTGTAGCCGAGGTAAGTCATTATTGTAATATCTAATTACACACTCGCACATCAAACTGCACTTCTGAGCTCGGGCCAAGGGCTGCCAACCCGTCAACATCCCTCCGTCATATTTATGTCCCCCTCGTTTTCGTTCTCTGCGTTCCCTTCTGTGCCTTGTGGTGATGCTTTCATTGAAAAATAAATGAGAAGAGTAATAATAGTAGTAGGTCTTGTGAAAACAATCTTTTGAAAAACAGTAGTTCAGTGGGTGGGTCTCTGGCTTGTAAAGTCCACCACATGCTGGCAATATGAGGAGAAGAACATTACCAGCATTGGAAACCACCACCACACCCTCAACCACATTGGACTCTGCGATAGGTCACTGTGGAGTGGGTGTGTGTGTGGATGATGGCTGGTTTAAGCAGCCTTGCCCGAGCTTGATCAGACTCTGGGGCTAGATAAGGCTGCACGCCTGTTGCACGTTTAGTAATCAATGTGCAGGGGTTGGACCAGCCATCATCCACACACAATCAGGGAGAGATATCCTGGGGCCCAACAAATGCAATCTGAATCAAATTGATCCGGATTTCAAAATCCCATGTTTTTCTATCCAGGAGCACATGGAGCACCAGGTCGTTCTTCTAACGGCACCACGTTGTGTTCTTGCCTGAAGGAGGCCAGTCAAAGTCACCAAGGGGGAGGGTGGCAGCCGCCTAGGTGGCGTGTAGCAATGGCATTTCTAAAGTCGCATACTGTAAACTCAGCAGGCCCACGCTGGTCGTTCATGGGTGAAGATGAACTAAAAAATTGCCACACAGCATCAATGAAAACACATGCTTGCCTTCTGGTAAATCAAAAAGGGCTACTGCACACACAAGGCCTACAAATTTGGCGAAATTGCCAGTCCTTGTTTGTGATTCTCTCACATGAAAATGAGATTAATGACAGAGGACAAGGGCTGTAGTTTATTATGACATGGCCTTCTTTGTATTTCAGGAAAAATAATACAGAAACACTTGAAGTCTGAATCCCACGAGTAATTCACTGGATCAAAAATCGGCGGGTTTGAATCAGCGCTCAGTAGAACCAAGGGTTTTCTTTGAAGTGGATTAGGAAGCCTTTAGAATGACTTGCCGGGATCTTCAAAACGGGCCGATATGACAGCTTTTCTGATGAAGTTTTCACTTGTCCTGAATGTATCATTTGATTCCACTTTGGATATTTAACGGCGTAAAGACATGTTTTGTTTTATCATGCTGTAACAACTCGTTTTCTATGTTGCTTTCCCCTTCTCGACATAACTGTTTACCAAATACAGCTGAAGGATTACACTGAAGGAGTTTAATTTCAAAAACTAGGAAAGAGAATATTCAAATGCTTGTCTACTGGAGCAACATACCATGCATAGAATGGCAATGCAATGCATAGGAAATATAAGGAAAAAGGTAATACTTAAACGACACTGGGTTCTCTAAAACCCTTAGCAGTGGCTCATGTTTGTCCACAGTGTACGTCACAAACATATGTGAAAAAACATTTTGCACCGAAAGGGTTATTAATATTTTTGGGAAATGACAGTTTGCTAAATGAACACGTCTTCATTGCCATTGAAATGTGATTTAATCAAACCACAAAAGGTGTGTGTAAATATAAATATGTGGCTTACTTCACTTGGAAAGAATAGATGCTAAATTGCTCAAGAACATCAAAATGAAAAGCCTGTAACCTGAAAACAGGGCGATGAAAAAACTTTGAAAACATTTGCTGAAAACTCACACAGCAGGATTGGCTTACCAGCCCTTTAAAACTTCCTCAAAAAAAGATGATTAATTATGGATGCAATGTTACACAAGTACTTGCCAGTAATTAATGGCTGTTTGCCGGCATATTGATGAATCATAAACTGCTACGTTGCGAGGTGATATTGTATCTGTTAGATGTGTTATTGTGGATGTCTTTTTGTCAGTTTATTGGCTGTTTTGTATTCAACATGGTAGATGAATCACCACCGAGAGATATTTTTGCAAGCATTTAGTACAATTAAGGTAATTGTTTAAACTCCTAAATCTTCCTCTTCTGGCACAGCTGAAAACCAATGGACTTTATCGGTCCATTGCCAATGCTATTCGTGGGCTTGGAATGCCAGAGGAAAGTCAATATGGGCTGATTAATATCTTAGTCCAAATCTCGGTGCCATGATCTTAAAGATCAACTTTAAAGACATCTTAAAACTGCGCCTACAGCAGTAAAATTGCTATTTAAATTTTTTTCCAAACTCAATCTCGCCATGTCATGCAAAGCCCTGAAACATTGATCCTGAAACCTAAGCCTGAGACTTCAACTTCATTAAACCCGGCTGGTGAAAACACAAGAAAAAAGACGTGAGATTTCCGGTTTTCCCAAGAAATACAACGTCCTTAGTCAGAGTGGGAACGCAACTGAATTCTAGTGAGGTGGACTCAAATCAAATGAAAGGGCAGAAAATGGCAGAGTCTGGTCAAGAGAGCCTGGGCCAAGGAGAAGGAGCTGCTGGAGGGATTAGCCCTGTTTGCAAGGAAAACACAAGCAGAGTGAGAGGAAACATCTGTGTCAAGAGACCACCGGCCCAGGGACCAGGCAGGCCCCGGCCCGGCACGACCCGCATGGCTGGGAGGGGGGGGGGTCTAGGTGGTGTACGACAGACCTGGTTGCAGACAGGTGGTGTCAGACAGACCTTCTGGGGGAGTGGGTGGGGGCCAGGTGGTGTCAGTCAGACCTTCTGGGGGAGTGGGTGGGGGCCGAGTGTCAGCGGAGTGCACGATTGGACGTAGAGGATTCCAGTGATGATGCCCGCAGTATGGGGAGGAAGTTGCTGCTTACATTGATCACTAAACACCTAAAGATAACTCTTTTGGTGTGGTACATTGTATATACCACATATATTTGGTGTGTGATATTCAGGAGCGGAGGAGTCCACTAAAACCGTGGATGATGCGCATTAATCCGCACTGGTCGGAACACTGGTCGGAACACTGGTCGGATGCGGTTTTATGTATTGCTGGTACGGGTGTGGGTGCGGGTTTGCAAAATAAGAGCCGTGCAGGACTCTGCTCTGCTTATCTCTCTCCGTCCCGCTCTGCCTCTGGCTCACACACACTCTGCACCGGCCCCGCTCTTCCACTCACGTCACTTTTTGAAATCCCCTTCAGCGCGAAACATGTCTGTCAAACACATTTGCCACATCTTGCTCCGACTGTTTTTGACGGACTCGTTTTAAAATGTTTAGCTACCCTGGCCTGCACCCAAATTAAGGATTGAGTTTGCAATCTGCAGGGCAGGTTAACAAGCACAGCGACGCAGGCAGGCGGGAAAAGAAAACGCGGCGGCTTCCCCAATGGAGAATGACGAGTTGGAGCGCGGCAACGGCAACTATGTTATTGCGTCAACAAATATCGATATATATCTTATATCGACATTATGCTTGAAAATATCGAGATATGACTTTTGGTATACCATATCGCCCAGCCCTACTACTGGGGAGTGGGTGGGGGGGGGGGGCCGACGGTTTCAGACCGACCTGCGTGTGGAGTGGGCGGGGGGCCCGGTGGCGTCAAAAAGATAGGGACGATATGGTTGAAACTCAGAAGACGGGAGAGTTGTGGGAAGAGGGTGGAGCGCCCGGAGGGAGATGGAGGGCGGGGCAGCAGAAGACAGAAGCGGGCCTTGCCCTCTTCTGACACAGGGGTTGGCTTGTCACGTGGCGTGGGGGTCACAGGGTTGATGTGCGTGCTGGTGGGTTCTGCTGGGTATTTCTGGGTCGCCACAGACACCCGGAGCTGGTGTGGAGCAGAGCGGGTTGCGTGCGGTGAATCAGAGATCTGCCTGGAGATTACCAACGGACATGGAATGTTCCGGACCATTCCCGGTCAAACGGGCTGGCCTCTTGTGAGCACGAATATGGGATCACAGGGGGGGGGGGCAGAGGGGGCGGGGGAAGCGGGGGGGGATCAGAGGCATAGCGGAGAGAGACCCTGGCCACAATGCCCCAGCTGTTGTCACGGGTGGGGGGGCATGGCCCGTGGATGACGGCCGTGGGCTGCTGTGGGCTTCAAGAGGTGCCCTAAGAATGTGCCATGAAGTGAGGATAGGAAAGAAACGGTAGAAAAACAAAGGGTTTGAGGTTTTAGTCTCGATGGTTCCCTTTCTCAGGATGCTAGTGCTCGCCAGTCTCTCTACCCCTCAGGGCCCGAGCAGCCTGTCCCCTCAGGCCTTCCTGGCTGGCAGTGGGGATGGGGGACGGTGAGGGAGTGGGCCGCTGTGGTCCCCTGTGAGAGCCCATTGAAACTGATGTTGTGGCTGTCAGGCGTTCTGGTGCGAAAAACATCCAAGCTCCTTCTTTCAGCCTTTTTAAAAGTCAGCCTTTTCAGTTTTTTCTTTTTCACCGTTTAAAAGGGTATTTCTGGATTTTGGACATCGGACCTTATTTCAAAGTGAGCCAGTGTGTTATTTATCATTGGAGACCATTTTCAACACTTTTCATTCAGTCCTTCTATTTGCAGAGATCGCTGGTAATAGGCTAGCAAGTCGACGAGTTTCTGCTAGCCTGCCAAATATAAACAGTCTTACCCACTCCACAGTACACCCAACTATTATATATTACTATAGACTATCGATGTAAATGTCTGTGCTGATAGAATAATGTTAGAAATAAAACTACCCTTACATCACATTGCATTTAGTTTATAATCCCTGTAGTAGGAAGCAGGCTACGGCAGCGGCGGACTGATATTACCCGGAGAGCGCTTCTCTGTTTACGTTCTGCTGTACTGAATTGGTTGCTACACCGTAGCAAAGTAAATGCCGCCGCTGCTGAGAAAGTAGTCCCTCAAAATGTAATGTAATAATTGCGATACAAGGATAGTTTTATTTTTAACATTATTCTATCAACACAGACATTAACATCGATAGTCTGGCGTTATAATTGATTTGCCTCGGGTGTACTGTAGAGTGGGTAAAACTCTTTTTATTGGCAGGCCAGCAGATCCCTGCCGACTTGCTCTAGCACTAGCAATTTCTGCAACTAAAAGGACCGAATGACACGTTTTGAAAACGGTCTCCAATGAAAAAAGAACACACTGTCTCACTTAAAATGAGGTCCAAAATTCTGAACTACCCCTTTAAGGTACTAAGCGGAAACAGGCCAGGAAAAAGTCGAGAAAGTAGCTTGTGAGCAAATGAGCACATTGAAATAGCATCAAAGGGGTGTGGGTGTGGGTGTGTGAGTTTGTGTGTCTGTGTGTGTGAAATGATGGGCCCCTATAAAGAGAAACTGAGGAAGCGAAGGAAAAAAAATGAGGACAGGCAAACTTATGATGGATGTGTGAGGAGAGTCAAACAAATGATTCAGGAATAGATTGAGCGATTTCTGTCAGGTGACTCACATTTAGACATTTATTTGGCTCCGTGGAGCCCATGAATACATAATACCCTACCCTCCTATGCATCTTCGGATGTCAAGTGTGAGTGGAAAATAACAGACATTTTCAGTCCACACACACACACACACAGAAATAAGACATTTGTTTTCACGTTTTTACACCTTATCTCTGTCTTTCTCCTACATTGACACAAAGATCCATGAACACTCCTGAAGTGGCCCCACACATGCTGGACTAGCTAACTAGCTGGACAGGGGGCCAATAGCGTTAAGAGAGTTATTTTAGTTAAAGCCCTCTCTCCAACATAGGGGGTAAAAAGAAACCAAAGAACTTTCTGACGGGATTCAAGTGATTTTTTCAAACTTTGTTTAATGAAAGCAAAATTCTGGACGGTGTTTCAGTTTAAGTTCAGCAAAGTTGTGTCAACGTCCACATTCAAAAGGCCCCTCGGCTGGTGGGAGGTGCTTTCTGGAGCCAACTTGATTCTCTTTCTGCATCATCCCAATCTCTCCATCTCTTTCCCCTGTGTCGGACACTTTTATCCCAGTCACCTTCATCTCTCTCTCTCTCTCTCTCTCTCTCTCTCTCTCTCTCTCTCTCTCTCTCTCTCTCTCTCTCTCTGTCTTTATGATGAAACTCTCCTGTGAATGAACAGCTGGCTTGTGGGTAGATTGGTGTGTGTGTGTGTGTGTGTGTGTGTGTGTGTGTGTGTGTGTGTGTGTGTGTGTGTGTGTGTGCGCGCATGCACAGCAAACATGTGTGCTAGGTTTTGATGTCTGTGCTTGAGTCACCTAGACATGTCGATGAAAATCTGAGATTCAGAACATGACTGCACGAGAAGGATGTGCAAGATAAGAGCTGAAGAGGATGTGTAAGACTAACTGTACCAGTGTATAGGCACATCAACGCCCACTAACAGTGCCATGTGTCTCCAGGGATGCTATGCCCCATGTTTGCTCTCTCTCTCTCTCTCTCTCCCCCTCTCTTTCTCTCTCTCTTCTCTCCATCCCTCCCCCTCGCTCTCCCTCTCTCGCTCCTCTCGCTCTCTCTCCCTCTTTCTCTCCCTCTCTTCTCTCCATCCCTCCCACCCTCTCTCTCACTCCCACTCTCTTCCCTCTATCCCTCTTTCTCCCCCTCCCTCGCTTCCCCCGCTCTCTCTCTCTCTCCCCCTCTTTCCCTCTCTCTCTCTCAAATACAGCTGTCAGCTGGTATCCAGCTTAACTGAGGTGGGATCTATGAGGGTATCTATGACACACCAGTGTACTTTCCATTCACTAACGGTGTGTTCTTTGTTGTCGTGAAAGCACAATCTTGGCAGGCAAACACATCAGACGTGAACTGCTGGAATGGAGATTCTGGTGCTAAGTAGTTAACCAATAAACAATGGGAGGGCATCAGACGACGCAGTCGTGTGATCTCAACACTGTTTTATCTTTTCCACAGATTAATCCGTACAATGTCTAGACTTGCATTTGCATGTGTGTGTGTATGTCTGTATGCGTTTTAATGCTTATTTGTGTGTGCATGCGCGTGTGTGTGTGTGTATGTGTGTGTGTGTGTGTGTGTGTGTGTGTGTGTGTGTGTGTGTGCGTGTGTGTGTGTGTGCACGTGTGTGTGTGTTTATGTGTACGTGTGTGTGTGTGTGGGTGTGTGTGATGCGGTTGAATAAAGGATTTACATTTCTTTGTTTGGACAGGACTTCTTAACCGCTCCGAGGCTGGGTGTCGAAATAAACAAAGGCGAAGGTTTACACAAGAGAAAGTGCACCGGCTCTCACAACTTTTCCTTCCTTGCCCTCCTTCCCCCCGTTCCCTTCATAACCAACCGTGGGCTGCTGACGGCGCTGCTCTCAGGCAGGGCCACACCCGGTGCAGTGCCAGACAGCCAGTCTGCCCAGGCCTTGTGGTCGTCCAAGCTGCCTGACTATATATGGAGCTGGAATAGCAGGGCTCAGCACCGCCCCCCCCCTTGTAAGGTCTTTGGTCCGAGGCCTCAAACCCGAAAACCAAACCTTTAAACAGATTGTGAAAAAGACCAGCCACTTCCTGCGAGCCGAAGTGATTACAGTGCAGGGCAATGCAGCAATGCATCATGGATAAGGATATTTATTATAATGTTGTTGTGATTACCCCCCTAGACAAAGAACGAATGGCTGGCTGATCAAAACTGGTCTTTTTATCAGTCTCTACAGGCTCCATTATATGCTGAATGATACGTCATAATAGAACCATCCGTTTGTGGCATTAAAGCAATTCTTCAAATGATTCGCTATAAATAAATCCATTACGAGACAGTAGGTTCAGTGGAGGGAAAAAAAGGGTGCTGGTTGTTTTTTGGACATTATAAAGCTAATCGGCTGATCAACTGCGTCAGCATATGCATTCAGCGCCTTAAATCAGTTTACAATGATGAATGGCCCTCATTTAGCCCTGCAGCTGGTCCTGTGCGGAGTGTTGTCCCTTTGTTTTTGACTCTCTCTCTCTCTCTCTCCCATCTCCTTCCCTCTCTCTCTCCCATCTCTTTCCCTCTCTCTCTCTCTCTCTCTCTCTCTCTCTCTCTCTCTCAGAGATGATGCTGCATCCATCCACGTCCCATCTCTTTTACACCTATGAACCGGGCGACCGACCACCAGCCCGTGGTGGTGGGGGTGGTGGGCAGGGGGGGCCTCCGAGGGGTGGAGAAGCGCCACAGATGTGTGCGTTGATGAGGCCTGACGGTGACACCGGGTGACAAAAAAAATAAAAGCGCGGTGGACTGTCAATGCCGCTCGCCAGCAGCTGTGCCGTTTGAGCACCTCCGCCGACGCTGGCCGGCGTGGAAATAAACGCTTGAACCAAAGGCCTCACTGTAACAAGGCGGCATGAGGGTAAACATCCACCGCAACTGTCAGTCGTCTCTGCAGTCATTAGAGTGGGGGGGGGGGGGGGGGGGGGGGGGGGGGGGGGGGGGGGGGGGGGGGGGGGGGGGGGGGGGGGG
>JAOPUA010000072.1:12478120-12490548 GCA_027122455.1 Trisopterus luscus
CATCGTGATTTCAAACATGTGCTTTTTATGTCCCTTACACCTCGGAACATGGAGATCCAGCTCTCTCCCCATTCATTTAGATTGGCCCAAGTCTTGTTCCGGTCAAAGTCGCTGCCCAACCCCATGGCCAATATGGGTGACTTGCCTTAAAAGGACTTTGCTATCTCCTTCCTCAACTTTTTACCTAGAGACTCCATTCCAACTTTAAAATGTTCCGATTAGCGTGCTTCTTTTCACAGTTTTTTTATATTTTATACTTAAACTAAACTTAACTTTCATACTAAGATATTTTACTTTTAAAATACTATTTTTTACAGAGGTCAATGAGAGGATGGCGAAGCCGTTCGCAGTGAGGACAATCAGGCAGTGTTGCAAGATTGGGCAGTGAGGCTGGAGTGCAATAGCCCGAGGTGGCTATAAAAGATAACCATTGCGGACGTCGCGGGACCTAAACAACGTCAATATTTATCCTAGAAATACCATGTCAAGCTTAAACGGTTACGTTATTTCATGTTAGTAGTGTTAAAATGATTAATAAATTGGAAATATAATCGTTATATATCGGGCGTTTGTCTGTGGGGACCCCAGTTTATATGGCTAGAGGCTAGGTGCTTGATACATATCCGGGTGTACTGCCAGTAGAAGCTAAATGCTAAAAACAGTGCTTGCTTGTAATTAGGGGCGAGGGAGGGCCATCAGACCTGCCACTCAAACCTCTGGGCCAGTCATAAGGTGATGCCGCTTAGTTGAGTTGGCGTTAACTGGACTTATTTTTCTGGTTTAAGATCTTGCTAGATTATTTAAAGTTGCAGTTCTACATAAATGTAAGCATTTTATGCATGACATATTTGGAGGTCGTTTTATTTTAGCTCATGTACCAGACATGAGTCTGGTACATTTTCTGTAGTTGGGTCCCTGCCCATGGAGTGTGTGTGTGTGTGTGTGTGTGTATGTAACGTAAAAAAATATTGTCAATAGGTTTGCATTCAGGTGTTTATTTTGCCCACCATTGGTCTTTTACATCCCTTTTTTGCTTCTATTTATGTCATCACGCTCATCTCATTGAAGACCCGTGTTCTGTGGCTGTCGGTGTGTTCTTTACACAGACCTAGTGAGGTTTGTGTATGAGTGATAGATGAGAGGTTCCTTGTACATAACTTCATAGTTAATAATCAGGTTGCGTTAGGTGTGTATTCGTGCATTTGCCATTGCAGAAATATATGATTTATCGGATTTCTGGCAATATACATTTTAGGCTGAGTTTTTGGTTGATTGGGCGGTTTCTTGTGTATAGTTGGGCTGGAAATTGCCAACAGAACAGCTCAGCTATTCTATATTTTATCTCAAATGTATTCAAACCTGATCACATTAGCTAACACCTCACTTTCAATCTTTTTTCCAACCATTTTACATTTTTTAAATGGTGTGCATGTTTACATTGTTTACTCCATTTAGACTCCATTTAGACAAATCCCTTCACTTGATTTAAGCCATTTAACATTTCTTAACGTCTTTAACTATGTATTTTTACTAAAACATATTTTCAACCTCACTTTGCACTACAGCACTCAAATGCATTTTCTAGTGTTTAATTGCTCTGGCAGACACAATCAGGGGCTGAAGTGTAGGAGCCATATTCATGTATTCAGTTGTGATCATGTTTTTGTGCTCCATACCACGAAGTAGGTTATTTAACCCAAGGAAACGGAGAACAGGTGTTGTTAATTGTTTTTCAACAGTCTTTCGACTGTGCCCTTTGTGTGATAGTGTTCAGCAATTCGGTTTGTTCTTTTTGTTACTTAAGTGTATTATGTGTATTATTGTATTGTATGTGTATTATTAACGTTATTGCCAGTGAATGGATTTATAAAGGTAAAATAAACCTGCCATTTTATTGTCAAACTTAACTCCTGTTTGTTATTTACTGAGTGCACTGGGCGCATGTCTAAACAATCCACAGTTAACAACCCGTAGTGGCTCCGAAAAGGGCTTAGCCACTACATAGTGTACGTAGATACGGAGAGCCCTCTCCGTCGACGGAGAGCCTGTCGGCGACCCTCTCTGTAGCTCTACTTGTGCGTCCAAATATTTTTAAACTATCCGTCGAGGCAACGGAGATGGAAGGAGAAGGCACGGGCTGTGATTGGTCCTCTAACAAAATCATTCCCGTCATCACTTCCCCCAGTTAGGGTAAGGGTTAGGGTTAGGCTTATTTACCTTGTACAATGTTTATTTTGCACATTAAGGACTAATAAAACACCAAATAAGATTTGAAAAGCTTTAGAAGTTTATTTTCAACACTATTTACATGGTAAGTAGTCAGCATGTAAGAACATTCGGGCAGCAAATTGCATTACGTATCCAACATCCCGACGGAGAACTGCGAATGCTCGAGGGGTATCCGTAGTTACAGAGTCGGGTTTACGGGTACGGAGTAGTATACTTTGGGCTTAAGCTAGCTTTCTTTTTAAAACATTAGTATTTTTTTTTTGTGTCACAGAAACCACATGGAATCCTGTGTTTCTGTGTCCTGCCGTGGCGTCGACAGCACAGAGCTCTGGTACCGTTACAGGACAGCGGTGGTTTCTTTCAGCTTGTATTGTGTTCCAAGTTTAGTGAAAACACACCAGTTAGTGTTAGTGGTAAAATCACATTAGCTCAAAAGAAGAAAAGGAAGAAGAAAACGTTCAAGTATGTTTACCTTTGCATAAATTTCGATGGCCATTAGTGGACATCAGACCCCCCCCAAAATGTTTTATCAACGGATCTCCACGTATCATACAAGTGCCCTATTTTGTTTACAAAACCGCAAATTTCGCATGCCTGAATCTTAACAATTATAATTGTAAAAACAATAGGTATATCCAGAGATACTCTGTGAATACGTAAATATATAATATTTTTGTAGTTTGATGTTTAAAATAAGAACATGGTTCAAAAGAGATCCATTATGGCGGGTTGGGAGCGGTCCAGTTGCCTAGCTGCCGTCTCACTGACCTTTCTCCTCATAATTACAACCATTAGAGAGCTCTTACCCAGCAGCCCGCTGCACTGTACGCAAAACACGGAACCAGCCCCTCCAATCACCTCGCAGCGCTAAGGAGAAGACAGATGGTGTGATGTAGCATAGAATGAAAACATTTAAGATTTGTCACATCCATTATGTTAAAGCCCTTCTCGGGAACAATGTCTACTCATACACACACACACACAAACACACACACACACACACACACACACACACACACTCCACCAACAGTGGAGTATCAGCTGAGCAAGAGTTGATTATCAGGGGAGTATCAGCTGAGCATCAGCATTGTACTCTCTTAGTGTCAGTTCCTACTCACTTGTGAAGGTTGACATGTATGGAGGCACGACCCCCCTCCCCCGCCACGCCCCCCTGCCAAGCCCTCATGCTGGGATAATTTGATTTGTCACCCCGAATATATCGCTGTAAACACAACTGTGTGATTTCATTAATTCTAATTATAGGCAATGAAAGCAATTGTGCTGATTATAGACACTCAATAGCGCATTCTTCAGTTTCAAAAGATTGGGACTCCCTGCCTTTGCCTCACAATTGTTTCCACTTCCACAGCCTTATGCTCAGGATTAACCACTTATTAAAGGATACTTAACATTTTATTCCATTTATGCCAAGTCTGTTCTGTCATTAGCCACTCAACTCTACAACGCTGCCGATTAAGGGTTCAAAAAAAGCATAATTCTTAATTATATCAATCATAGCAGGTCATATCTGGTGGTGGTATGTGAAAGCGCACCGTAGAATCAAATATTCACTCATAAATTACACAAAATGTTCAAGACACTTTTTCTTGAAATTAGAGACGAAGGCCCCAAATGTCCCCCCCCCCCTCAATTGACTTACGAAAAATATTATTTCCATATGTTATTTGGTTGTCCCTTGGGATCACATAAAACAATGAAATATTAATTTAGAATTTATCACTGGGTCAAACCACAGACTGACTGGACTTTTGAAAACATGGCTTGTCAGTCCTGTTATTGGCTTGACCTATGATTACGACTAAATTATAATTTTTGTTAATTGTTCACTTTTGGCTACTGCCTCTTTCTCTCCAAGGCCCTAGAATAAAACCAGAGGGTTAGTGTCTCTCGTGCTTGTCTTCAGCAGTGGTGAGGGACACCAATGATTATACAATTATCACAACAAAAGCTTCTCAAAAAAGGTAATAGATTTCTTATTTCACGTTAGTCAATCACTAATCAGCCCAACTAGAAAGTCCATGCTCTCAGTTACCGTTTTACATCTTCCAGGTGTTAGACTAATTCCTCTGTTCCCGTCCATCTGGCTGCTTGTGGGAATTATAGTTTGTAGTGGTTAGCCGTCCTGAACTGTAGTCTTTTTTCAGACATCTTGGACCACAATTGGAGCACAATACTTTGATATAAATTTATGTTAATATAAACTTCATACCAGTGCATATTAGCATTATTACATCAGAGGACATTTAATAAAAAATGAAGTGAAATGAAGAATGCTTATGAAAATATCACTGCACGCAATTGGATAACACCACGACCAATCAGTAGAACACAAGGGGTGACCTATCCAGACCAGCAGAGCTAGCTAATAGATAAGACTTGCCGCATACGATCAGTAAAACAGCAATGTGCAACAAGCAACAAGCAACAAGGTCTTTTATCCATTCATTGGGGTCAACAAACATCGTCAACTGACAAATTAAGATGGAAAAATGCCTCAGACGCAGAAACTGACACTTAAGGCAAAAGTTTGTTGCATACATTAAGATCATACTATAAGAAACGGTCTCTACCAGACACAACGGGGTGAACCCTGTTGCCATGACGGTATCACACGTTTATCCTTAAACGTATCCAGGCACGTTTACGGTACACACGTTACAGAGGTAAACTCTCAGCACTATATAGCTGCTGTCTCCAATGGCTGCAGCCATTGGGCTTAGCAGTTAGTGTTCATCCTCCAATCACGGGGTGATTGGTTCCGACAAGGTGTCTGAGAACAGGCCACACATAGCCACACATGTTTAGTGAATATATGTGCTTATACTCTCAGCCATACATCATATGTCGCCATGACAACCTCTTCGTTCAACTGATGGACACTGAAAAACCGCTTCACGGTCACGATCCGTCGTTGATCATATTTTCAGTGATTGATTGAGGATGACTTTTAGAGCCCTGACACCGACATGCACCGTTCAGACCCGACCCATCAACGCTTGAGTGAATCCAAACCATAGATTGCAGTCCGTTGCAGGGGCTACGCTAACTCAAGTCAGGTTTAACCTGACATGAAGGTAAACGAACCTTGGCTGAAATATTTGGCACTCTGACTGAGGACGTTTTGACAGAGGTGGCGGTGGAGAGCCCTCGTCGTGTTCTTGGCATGGTCCCGGTCACGCACGTAAATTTTCTCTCAAGGGTCATTTCACACCAGATCCGTGAAGCAAAAGACAACATCAAGGCAGCTCAACCACACAGTTTTTCATTACAGCCGTGGCCGTGTCATCATATGTTGTGTGAAACCATGCCTGCCATATTGTCCCCTCCACGTTCCAGTCTCGTCCTCTCCTCATTTCTTCGGCCATTGCTCTGTCCACTGCTACTCGTTTGTCTTTTGAGAGAAAATAATAAAAAGGCATTAAATGGAGCCATCAAATGGGTCGGTGCATTGATGCCTGGAGAAGAGTTGCTTAATCATTTTCTTTTTTTCTTTTCCATCACTTCTTCACATTCTACTCTCACGCACTCCATTTTCCAGACGGTCGACAATGAGGGCCGCTCCCGTTTGGAACCTCCATAGATTTCCGATTGAAACACGACCGGACCAGCCCAGGTCCCTCGCTCATCATTCCCAGGAAAATGATGGATTTAATTCAAACACTGGTGTTGTTTCTTAGTGTTGTTTGATGGGAGTGAAAGAACAGACAGGAAAATGACATGTCAACGGTGTGGGGTAGGGGGGGAGAGTTGCTCGAAGTCAGTTGCATTGACGTGTTGATCGCCGCTGTTGTTCAATGCTTCAGCTTTTTTGGGGTTTCACTGTTTGATTGGACGAATGTGATTCAGCACGTTTTTTTTTACGCTTGGTGTGTGTTTGCGTCTTTGTGTGTACATGTATGCATGTCAATGTGTGTGTGGGAGGGCCCTAGTGTATTCTATCAAAACAAAGCGCAAGGGCTCACCCGTTAGGCAGCTCAAGGGAGCTCAGGGACCCACCACAGAGTCAGGGGCAAACCTGATTCCTTGTTCAGAGACGCTGAGCTGCTGCTACCTTGCTGAACATACACGCTATCTTTATCTCCACTCTAACCTTGGATCTAGCAGGCCTGCCATGTTATAGCAGAACGTCTGCGTGTGCGGGGGGGGGAAGATGGCACAGAGCCTGGGCCCTGAACCAAAAACTGAAAGGGGGCTGGAGATACCACTGCATGAAAAGTGGGATATTCGTCAGTAAGCGGCACTGTAGATTGTCAGGGAAGTTCAGGTTTACGACTGCACATGGCAATTTGTAGGCAACACCAAAATCTGCCATGAATTGTCGGAAATTGACGTGGGCCTTGCATGGCAGTTGTACCCCCCATGACCCCCCTCCCCCTAATTCTAGGGGAGGCTTTAACATGTTAATTAAGATGCTGTGACAAGTGCAAATCAGGGTAGCAGTGGGAGTTTTACCCCAGGTGACAAGGTATACTAAGTTGTTCATGCTCAGTATAGCCTAATTTTAGACTTACATTTTTAGCTTGAATTGATATATTCAATGAAAGTGTGCTAGATTAATTACTGCGTATGTCATTATCAATGTGCATTCCATGCAAACAACAGCACATTATCCTAGAGCTCAACCACTGTGCATAGTGGCATGACTACAGTGAACTTTTTTTGGCCTTGGTTAAATGCACAGTGGATGTGTTAACCAAACACCTCCCAGCAATGCACTCAACAGGCAGAAATTATACTGGGTATGACGTGTCTGTCTATTGGCTTTCCAAAAAAATTTCTGTCCGGATGGGTATTGAGCCAGGAAACTTGCACAATAACATGTTTGATTGCAGTAATGCTCTAATGGCTGGTCGTAGTTATGCTAGAGGGTCATGGATGGGTTCCTCAAAACTGTTAGTGTTTCATCAATCTCTCCAACTCCCGCCAAGTTATTTAAGAGGCCTTTACACATCCACGGTACATAACTCCTGACTGTTGGGCCATGACTGGATAGCAGCAGGCTCTGTATGTTATCTAAATTAGCCCTTTTGGATTTTTTCTCCCAAACTCCATTTTTGAAATAGCACTTTCGGCGGTCAAAATACAGTGTATGACACAGTTAGTTGCAATGTCCACAGCGTCGCTCTGACTTCCATCAGTCTGGGACTTCCATCGTTCAACTGACAGCATCACAGAGCTTCATAAGCAGTGTTGGGCAAGTTACTTCAAAAGCGTAATGCATTATTTATTACTCATTTATTACTCATTACTCATTCCAATAATTAGTTACATTACAATATTACTGTCTTTGAATTGTAAGGCATTACACTACTTTTACATTACTTTTGCATTACTTTCGCCAAAATAAAAGGAAATATGGATTTGGTGTTCAATAGATCTTCTTGTGTTCAATGCAGGTCATAATGGTCACGTTACAGCAAAAAGTAATGCATTACAGTGATGCATTACTTTTGTAACGCGTTACTCTCAACACTGTTCATAGGCACACTGTGCGTGTTTATATCATAGACAGCGCGAGTTCGTCCAACTGACCTTGCATGTGATTGGAGGAGCACGACAAGCCTTCTAGCCCTCTTCCAATCACCCTTTTTCTCTGTTTCCTGTGTCTTTGCTGCTTAATCTACAATGGCTGAACAGCGTCTCGCTTTCAACTCCTCTGCATGAACGCGATCAACCCCTTTCAGCCAGTCCGCAGACCGGCGAGAAGACAATGTTGAATGCTATCAGTGGGCTGTCTCGTCAGCTTACTCGGTTTGCTGCCGATGTGAATGAGCAGTTCACCGTAGTAAACTCCAGGTTGCTGTCCATAGAGGATAGGTTAGCTGCTTTGGAGTCGAAAAACTGTATGGAAGACACTTACTCTAAGGGAAGACGGGTGCACAATCCCAAGATTGTGGTAAGAATATGTTTGGTGACTTCTAGCTAAGATAAAAGTAGCTTAGGTAGCCTAGCCCAAGCTAAAAGTAGCCTAGTAGTCTTGTAAAAGAACAAGTGAGCAGAACCAGTGTAAGTTGCTTCATAAAAGTGTATTTTTTTGGTCTTGTAATTTACAGGAAGCGGTACTCCGTCTTCACAACTCGAAGACAAACAAACTGGAGAAAGGGTGAGAAGAATATGCTGTCATTCTGAAATAGATACGTTAATAGATACCGACCCTAACCGTACATTTTGTTTTCAAAGAATAACGTTGTCTCATAACGAGGCTGTGACTTCCTATTTGCTCTGACTGCAAGTCTAGATTTACACGAGGCTGATACTGACGGCATTGTGTGTAACTGTTTTTTTCATTCCTTGTTTAATTTCCCTTTACCTTTTTTTTATTCATACTAGTCATTTAATTGTTTTCCAGCTGCCTGTACGACATATTTCAAGACCGTATGGAGGAGTTTCAGATTCAAGGAACCAGATCTCACAGGCAGAGGCTGTGAACAGTTCAGCTCGGAGTCAATCGAGAAGAAAGAGGGTTATTAGGCTAGAGAGGCAGCACAGTGAGGCTGGAGTACGCGACTAAGGCCTTTTGAAATCGGTGCGCAGGGGTTCGTGGCTAGATGTGCTACTAGCTTGCTGTCTGAACTGGGTATTTGCGGACAAAGTCTGAGGCAAGCGGTTAGTAACATGTCCTTGGCAGCAGAACGAGCATGTGAATGGCTGTGGGTAAGGAGAAAACATACTTCCTGGGGTGCAAGGTAAGCCAGCTGACTTATGTGCTTACGTGTTTGTTTGATCAGGGTTAGGGGTAGGGCTAGGGGTACGATGCAGTAAAGGGAGTATTTAGATGCATTAAATGTGGTGGCAGCATAGACGGGGGTGACTCCAGGACGCTGGTTTCATTGTTAAGCCCTCAGTAGGCGTCGTGGGCCTAACTTAACGAAACATCTGTGAAAGAGGGTGCCCCAATGAAATGCTGCATACTGCTGTTAGTTGGCCCATTTGTCTTGTGTGTTTTTCATCATTGGTTGGTAGCTTAGTGGCCAGCGTGATTATAAGGTTTGTTTGGGCAGGGGGTTCTGATTATGTGTTTTCCTTGGATTTTTGCACAAGGGATAATAACATCTGATCCTGTGTATTAATGACATTAGATTAGATCAGTTTTGGGTTAATGTGACTATTTTTCAGGTGCATTAAGAGATGTGTTGTTTCCATACACATTGCATCGCACAGTACTGATTATCTTTAATGATTGTTTTACAGCTGCTGGAAGCGAGACAGAGTGTGCTAGCTGAGGATGAGGTGGACCTTTGAAAGTGCGCCACCATAGACCTGATGTTTGATAAGAAAGACGGCATTATTGACGGGGTGTCTGGATGGATTTTGCAACCGCCGTCCGCCGTTCGCAGCCATGAGCTCACCGAGCTCTGTGCCAGGCTGCAGTGGAGATTACAGGCGATTCCGAACTACAGGGCAACGCACTACAGACGTCTGCGAAACGGACCGAATTCGGACAGAATGCCGCCAGTTACCTACAGCTCCCAGGCGGCAAACAGACACTTCATGGTGCTGTAGGATTTTGGGCTTCTCGTGAGCTTCCGGTTTGTTGTGTGGACAGATCTCCTACGCTTTGTACATGATGTGAGTTCCTCAATAAATTATGTCATGTCCTTGATGGTAATAATAGTGTAGTTCATAGGATAACAATGACGTGAATATATAATAGCATATCATATGAATATGAATTTGAAAATTATTATTTTATGCTATGCTTTTAAGCTATCTACTAGAAAGTTCACTAGTGTTGGCGTCTGGAGTCTTGGTACCACAATTATGTGCTAACACATCCCTGTCCCCAGCAACATGATGGGACCAAAATATGAAGTGAAAAAACGCAAAACACCCTTTTCACTCCAACATAAACCTGAAGTTTCGAGTTCCGAAACTACCTGCATACTGACAGTGGCCGTATCCCACAATGCATCATGGTGCTGACGATGACTATGACGATCGCGATAATAATGAAGTTACTTTAATCTGATACTAGAACTTGAATCCCTGGTGTGAATACCCAATTCCTGGGCTGTCGGCTGCTCTTGGCGCTGGCTCCCTTTCAGAGAAAGATATATTTTGCTGAGCAAGACTTCAGGGCTCTCCAGTTGTGAGCAGAGTGAGGACGAAACGTCATCGTCCTTCCCCTACACTTTGTGCAACACCGCACCCGTATTCACATCAAAGCTTCCTCATTGTCCGTCCAGAGTTTGACTGGCACCAGGGAACCGCCTCCTCCTCCTTCTCGCCTTCGCCTCCTCCTTCTCCACCACCTCAGCCGCCTCTTCCTCCCCCTCCTCCTACTCCTCCTCATCCTCCCCCCCTCCTCAGCCGCCTCTTGCCTCCCACTCCCCCTACTCAACTCGGAGCAGACACCTCCTCTCAGGGCTAAACTTCTGGTCTTTTCTTCACTCTTATCAATGGGAGCACAAAGCTAGATGGGCTGTACTGTTAACGGAGCAGAACCTTGTGTATCCACTGGTCCTTTCACCCTGCAGGGCTTAGCACAGAATTCAGGTGCTTTTCAAATAGTAGTTAAGACTACACACACACACACACACACACACACACACACACACACACACACACACGCCACTCCTTTGAACTACGAGTCATTAAATGCATATATTTAAGCAGCATCTCTCCAGTTGCTATGGTCACCGAGAAACACGTTCCCATTTAACACCACAGAAAGGGGGCGGGGGTCGACGACTCCCCACTGGAGATCAGATGATTTACTCGCACTCTTTTATGCCTCCACGCGGCGCTTCAAATTCGAGCAGCAAGTGTCTCTCGGCTGGCGTGGACCAGCCAGTGTATTTACATTGGCCGTGCACCGCGTCCTATAAACGGCGTCGGTGATTAGGAAACGGCGTCGGCGATTAGGAAACGCCGGCGGTGCAAAGACGTGGAGATAGTCGCAGCGGCCAAATCATCCTGCATCAGCCCACATAAATATCACACTGTGACTTCGAATGAACGTCAGCGGTGGTAACGCTAATTTAATGTATTTTCTATTTATTCACTTGCTGTGTGACATAATCTGTTAAGCACTTTGGTATAAACCTGGTTGGTTTTAAAAAAGGGCGAGAGAGAAAGAGAGAGAGTGAGAGAGAGAGACCTAACGGGGGTACAGCAAGTGGGTTTGCAGATGGTCTGTATTTATTTGTTCATAACTTAGTTTTCGACATAATGCCACGTTGTTGAGCAGGTGCACACGCAACTTGAGGCAGAGCCTGCTGTTATCACAATTACCTCTAATCATTTATCTGTGAGTGTTTGTGTGTGTGCATGAATTTGTGTGGTTTTGGTAAATACATATTTGCCTAGGCATGTCATTAGCATGGTTGTGGTGGTGTGTGTGGTGTGTGTATGTGTGTGTGTGGCTTGCATGCATGTTCTCGTCACAGACGTGCATGGTTGGGATGTGTGTGTGTGTGTGGCGTGCATGTGTGTTCTAATCAAAAACGGGCATGGCTGCGGTGTGTGTGTGAATTGGCATCTCACAGCTCGAGCCAACAAACAAGTTTGAGCATATGCTCATGTGTCTGTGTGTGTGTTGAATGTGTTCTATGTGTTCTATGTGTGTTAGCTCATGTCAATGAATGCATGTGTGTGCGTGCATGCATGCGTGTGTGCGTGCATGTGAGCAAGAGTTTAATGGTTTCCAGTATGGATAGACCATAGATACTGGTTCCACTTCGCAGCATCTCCTGTGAGAGTCAGGGTGCGAAGGACACGATGGCAACACGTAGTGGTAATAATAACGGCCTGTGCACGTCAGTGTCTGCTGCACTCTGTGTGTGTGTGTGTGTGTGCGAGTGTGAGTGTGTCTGTGGAAAAGTAAGTCTTTGGAAACACGGGTGCTGAGTCATGAAAACTTCCTGCTTGCTTTCATCCAATCACAAACTGTGTCCAAAGAGTTGCTCTCCCCTGGTCTCCGAGCAGCAGTCTGATCAGTATATGTGCACTGTCAAAGGAAATGAAGGAAATAGAGAGAGAGAGAGAGCGAGAGAGAGAGAGTTTGTACGTGCATGGGTTTCTGCGTGTGTGTGTGTGTGTGTGTGTGCATGGGTTTCTGTGCATGTCTGTGTGTGTCGGTGCGTGTGGGTGTGTGTTTGCATGAATGTCTGTGCGTGTCTGACGGTGTGTGACAAAGAAGCAGAATGAGGAGGCGAGGTAAACGAGGGCCAGGGTGG
>JAOPUA010000072.1:12583884-12596242 GCA_027122455.1 Trisopterus luscus
CACACACACACACACACACACACACACACACACACACACACACACACACACTCACAGTAAAGCGATTAACCCCCCCCCCCCCCCACTGCAGAATCGAATAGCATATTGAATTCTGCGTGCGCGCTCTATCTCCGTGCTTGGTCGCCATGTCTTCTAATATCATATCCCATTTCTTTGCACTTTAGAAATCTGGGGAAACACTTCACTCTGGAAGGGATGCCACTGATAGATTTGAAGGGAATACAAATACTAATGCTCAACTTTGGCAGTTAACCATTATAATCAGTGTCATTTATGATTATAATGAAAATTAGGAAGAGCAAAATATACTTACTAAATCTTTTTTTTCTTGACCAGCCAAACAGGTCAAGAAAAGTTGTTTCTGTAATATAAAGGCTTGATTATTTCAGCTACTACCCTGCAGGCTTTAATGACTCTTTTTGTGATTAATAATTACAGCAAGCAACGTTTCATTTCACTTAATTCATACTAGTAATGCATTTTTCATGCCAAACTTAGGAATTCCACTCGTATGGTGGTCAAAGCCCCACAATTATTCAATTTTGACAAATTGCCTTTTTGCTCCTAGTAACGTTAATGAATGAACCAGTTGCTAAGTGTGGCTCTTTCTTCCTCTCTTCTCAAGATGCATGTATTTTTAACAAAGTGACCACACGTCCATTGTTGGATATAATGAGTCCTAATGACAAATTTGTATCGAATATTGTATGAAGCCCATCTTAGACATGCATCTGAGATGGGCATTAAAAAAAAGACGTGTGACTAATTCCTAATTCCACTTACACACTAGCAGAAAAACGCCTGCATGCACACATCGTTATCTGTTCTTTACACGCTTTTTTTCTCACTCACAGAACCAGAAACCTTACACTCACACACATATACACGTGCAAACACGAATACACAGACACGCTTGCACCCCATACATACTGTACCCTCTCTCACACACACACACACACACACACATGCACGTACGTGCATACACACACAAGCACAAACATGCTTGCGTGTGCACACAAACACTTGTACTCCATATGTATTGTACACTCTTTCTCTCCACTTACACTACTGTAAACACATCACACACGCACACGCACACCACACACACACACACACACACACACACACACACACACACGGACAGACACAAACAAACAGACCCATACTGTACCCGTACTGTGCATTTCGAGTATTTCACATTTTGCGATGACGCGGCCAGACTCTGCAGTCTCTATGAGTGGGCCTGGTCTGCAGCACCTCTACCAGTGGGTCTGCAGCACCTCTACCTGGGGGTCTGCAGCACCTCTACCAGTGGGTCTCCACCAGTAGGCCGGTCTGCAGCAGTAGGCCGGTCTGCAGCAGTAGGCCGGTCTGCAGCAGTAGGCCGGTCTGCAGCAGTGCGGCTGTTCCTGCAGAATGTTAAGCTGCTGGTCCTCAGCATGCGGGTCGGCGGTGCGCCCCGGTGAGTCCATCAAGGTGTCAGAGAGCTACGGCACCCAACAGCAACCCGACCGCCGGAGCACAGCGAGGGCTAAGCTCTTTAACAAAACTATACAAACGTTCCTCACACGCACACACACACACACACACACACACACAAATCCACTCGCACAGAATCAGACGCTCACAGATATAAACAAAGACATAAGCGCACACACACACAGAAACAGACACACAAACACTTGCAGAAACACAAAACACACAACCATACAGAAATGCATACACACACACATACACACACACTGTGAGTGGGGGCAGAGGGAGGTAATAGCGAGGTAATGGGGCCCTCCTCAAAGACCCCAGCCCCATGTTAACATGTGGCTGTGCAGCACGTCTGTGAACCACAGAAAGGTAGTCAAATAGAGAAGATAGTAATGATAGATGTTAATGTGCTGCTTAGTAATGACACATGGAGAATGGAGCTTTTGTTATATTTAAGTGTGTGTGTGTGTGTGTGTGTGTGTTGTTGTATGTATTTGCATGCGTGCCCACAAGTGTGTGTTTACATGTGAGTGTGTGAGTGTTATTGTGAGTGTGTGAGTGTGTGTGTGTGTGTGTGTGTGTGTTTTTGTATCTGTGTTTGCATGTGCCCGTGCTTGCATGTGTGTGCATGTGTGTGTGTGTGTATGTTTGTGCATGTGTATTTGCATGAGTGCCCATGTGTGTGTGTGTATGTGTGCGTGTGTTTATATGTTTGTGTGTATGTATGTAGTTGTGTGCGTGTCTGTGTGTGTCTTTGTCTACTGGGTTTGATTAACCTTAAACCTGATGAAGACGAAGAGAGTGCAGATTTGCATTCTGCTCATTCAGATGCTGAAGATGACTCATACAAAACACCACCCTGCTGTCAGGGCAAGCAGGTCTGCATACGCCTCCATTTGAAAAAAGGGTTATGTATGAGGTCAATGCTATAAAAAAAGACGCCTCGAAATACTATTTTAAATCCCCTGATTGCGATATGACTATAAAATAACTCAAGTGTGCAGTTATTTTTGTTATTTACCGTGAAATAAAAAAAGGCGCAATGCCACATTTTGTTTTTCTATAACTTCTGCCGTCCCCAGTTCACATCCCCAGATCCCAGCGTAGGGTTAGTCGCTTTAACAAGCTCGCCTGAGAACATCCGCGTGAACTTGTGCCGCTTGAATGTGTAATTTGTCCTGAGAAGAGGAACGTGCTGCACAGGGATATGAATGCAACGGCAGAGTGTGTGTGTGTGCATTAGAAAATAGAAGAAAAAAGCCCAAAAACGTTCAGGATGACCTTCCGTGTTGCTTTGTTTTGCCGCTCTATGCGGCAGCAGAGGACAAAGATAGCCTGGAGATGAAGATGATCGCAATCTTATGCAAGAGCATTCAGAACCGGTGTTTTGAAAATGACTGAAATTAATCGCATATCACGTGGACACATGTAGCAATTCACATCAGTTGAGTGGATAAACTCAAAAAATCCATGGAGAGCCAGAGTTATGTGTGCAACTTCATTGAACACATATATATATATGTATTTCTGAGCCAAACCACCAGTTTCTCTCATCTCATTGATCAATATGTAAATCATGTCATACTGTGAAATGCAAAGTTAATTACTGCCCGAGGCCTCGGACATAGAGGAACAGAAACGCACGTCTGAAACCATCTGGGCCACGTCTATCCACACACCCATGCCTCATCGACTTTGTGGAATCCTTTTCCTTCCTGAGTACCTTTATTGAGCTACGGCAGAGCACGTCTTGGCACTCTCTCTTGAGCCCCATTGTATTGAACTTGGTTGCAGTTCCATTAGAATTCCACTGGGGATGATCGCCTGAGTGCAGATTGAATGGGGGTCTATGGGGCGAGATGGCTAAATGTATCTCTTTCACCTGCTTGTCATTTAAATATCACAGATTTTATTGTAGATTCCGCAAGTTCAATATAGATTATATTTCAAAAGTCGAATGAATGAGTTCTTATGTCCTTTTGATTTCATACAGTTTGGGTCGTTGGACGTTGTTACACCCTGAGAAACTTGGAATTTGAGGGTAAAACCCCGTCGACTCCCATTCATTCTGCACTCACCTGCGAGCGCCCTTGCATGGACAGAGATGTGTTACCGCAACCGGTTCAGAAACAGGAAGTTACCATAGAGTGCCAGTTGTCTTCCTATTAGACATTCTCTGGCTATGGTCACCACTGTATCCAGAGTGTTCCCCCTGCCCGCATAAAGGTCTTCCTAGCGAGCGAGCCTGATTGCTGTACAGGTTACTTTCTCCATTTGTAAATCTCTTTATTAATCACCATCACCATCATCATGTAAGGCCCCTCACCCTTTTGGCATCTTATGCCTGCAGAGAACTGTGCAAAGTTAATAAGGGGGGAAAACGAAAAACATTCAGCAGCCTCTTTATGTCATTCCTGTGTCTTGCAGTTATTGTGCATTATTTAGCGGGTGTAATGATGGCCTCCACCTCTTGGAACTAGACATTTGCTCACTTGCTTTAGTCTTAATGAGGTCAAAGGTCTCTGGAGCGCAAAGTATTCCTGACTATGTTCCATGAAACATTAACCACCTTCTATAGTACTACTTGGCCAGTTGGTACTTCCAAAATAATATCATCGTCAACGACTGCATCGAGTAGCCAAGTTTCGAGGGATAGATGTGAAAACACAACAATTCTTATTTTCATGGCATTATGTATACTAATTATAGCATAGTTAAATATGTATTATATTCCATTCCTGCCAAGTCCTTTCTGCTAGATGCCACTAAATTCTATGATGTTTAGAGAAAGCTAACTTTTCAAAAGAATTAGCTCTTTTGAAAAAAGATATTACACAAACATGAACAAAATTCATCAAATCGAAACCCGCCCCCAAAGGGAATGTGAACATGGAAGCATGTTCGCTTCCGCTTGAGTGACAGCATCCAACGATCTGGTGTCCAAACGACAGCTTTAAGATTGGATTGGATTCTGCTTGTTGTGTGAGTGTAGCATCAGCTCCACTCATGTCAATACAGAGTGGAAGAGACTGTCAATCAAAAGTGAAACAGTCAGAAGGAGAGGAGGGACAGAAGGAAGGATTCTCCTGGGGAAGGGGAGTCTTTTGATAAAATCTTTACTTAGTAATTGGTTCAATGAAGTCAACATACAAGTATTAGTCTGGCAAGAAAATCTGAGTGAGAGAGCTAATTGGCTTTTGACTAGTCTTTAAATAAATAAGTTGAAAAAATAAGTGGAAAAGAGTTTTAATTTGAAAAGTCTCGGAGTGAACATAAGGAAGCCATCCATCGCACTGAAAACAATGCTCACTCTCTCGTCTTCCTACCCTCTCTCGTCGGTAGCAACTCTAAAACATGCTGACTACTAGCTTTGCACTAGCTAAATAGAGTTCTATGAGCTCAAGCATGTGCTTCAGACAAACCCAGTCCTCTGGTCCGCTGCGTCTAGACAGCGGCTCCGAAGCGGCACCTCTCCTCACCGCTAATCACCAGCGGTGTGTTTGTTCGCCACGGCCCCCCTCAAGTCCCCCCGGGCTTCGGTGTAAATGGCAGCTCATGCCTAATGACTCCGAACACTGCTCACTGTGTCGCTGCTGTCACACCGGCGAGACGCTGTGAGACCAGGGCCGCACACTGTGGAAGACCAAGAAGGAGGATGTATAAAACTCCTTTTCAGGTCTCCCGTGGCACTTTTCCATCCCCTGGGGCGCAGTGATCTACTAGGGCCCCCTGCCTCTTGCCCCCCCCCCCCCCTCCCAGAGAACCTGAAAACCAGGAAGCCTGGGAGCACGCCCAGCTTTAGCTGCTGTTTACCAGCCGTTGCACACAACCGTGTTGGCCTGCCGGACTCTTTCAGTACACGACGGAGAACCCGCCGGCAACGGAAGGCGAGGCTCTCTCCTCTGTGAGACATCCGACTTTTTTTTTCACCATCGAGTGACGGGGGGTCCCTTTTATCCATTTCCCCGTGACATTTCCCAGCCCACCTTGCCCTCGTTAGCCACCCTAACCCCCCTTTAGTGTCCTCACCTCAGACGGGCGCGCCATGCCAGGACCAGAGAGCGAGCGAGAGAGAGAGAGAGAGAGAGTGCAGAGGTGTGATTTATGCATGGGCACGCTTGTGGAGTATCATCTATAAAGCATTGTAATTGAAAACATTCGTCTTCTTGTTTGTTCATTCCTGTAGCCCCATCCCTCCCCCCTCCCTCCCTCCCCATCTTCTCTCCATTGAATCCCTCTCTCTCCCTCTTTCTCCCCCTTGCTTTATCTGTGTCTGAGGCCTGCACCTCCTCTCGAAACACAATGTCTCTTGTTCTCCTTCCTATCCAACATCCACTCTCCACGGTGCTGCTGGTTTTTTTCTCCTTCTTGTAGAAGTGCAGACACTTCCCTCAGACGAGGCTTCAGCTTTGCTAATGAGCAGGGCCAGCTCCCTGATAAGGCCCCAGCCCCATTTAATGAGACCATGTGTTATTTCTCCAATTGCTTTTCTTACCCTTTTTTCGGCCTGGTACGTTTTACATGCGCTGATATCCCTAAGTCGTTCGTGTAGTATATGTAACGCCAATAATGCGGGTATTACACCAGATTCGAGATGAAACGTCGTCCTGCGCGTCGATTCTGTTGGAGGATTTCTACCATATGGTATCGGATTCATTCTGTATGGGAGCCCCTTGATTGGTGAAAGTCACCATCCACTAATAAGAATCGATGCTGCCTTCCATGCTCTTTTGGCTCTTGTACAGTTGGACTGAGTCAAGTGGAATTTATTTGTTAATTAGCCCATAATCACAGTTCCAGTCTCAAACAGACTTTATGGGCACACATTATACAGCTGCACTTACTGAACCCTTAGCCCTCAGGAGGGCAAGGAAAACCCCCAAACGCCAATGGGGGACAGAGAGGTGGAACCCAAAAGAGGGGCGTTTCCTCCATGGATGGCCGAGGATGTAACAGGTTCCAGACGGGCAGACGTACAGGCCCAGGGTTGGCCAAAAAGAGCATGAATTAATACGTTCTAAAATGTAGACAGAAAATAAGAAGAGTTTGAAGGAAACAACCTTTGCCTCCGCCTCTGCGTTAACTCTAATCAGTTCTGAGCATTTTGTCTGCATTAGCCACCATTTAACCCTCCAGCCAATACCCTAATAAGCATTTAAACACAATTAATCACGCACATTGTTTCCCTGGTCTTGTTCAATTCCTTGTCTTTAAAAGGTCAGCAGTGACCGCAATGATCCGGCTATGTTTTGCTACGCTTTACGAAAAAGCCGGCCAACACACACACACACACACACACACACACACACACACACACACACACACACACCCTGTGGACAAAACAAGAACGAAGAAAAAGTCTTCAGGAGGCTGTGGTTATCATGTTCGCCCTGGTGTAGCTGCCACAGAGGAGCACATTCACACAAAGAACTGCCAACAGAACCCGAGTCCCGATGGGGATGTGATAGCATGTTTAAGCCTCTCGCCGTAGGGCTGATTTGCGGACCCATTGGCAGCCGGTCCAGCCTTCCTGGTCTTTTGGATTGTGTCAAATCAAGGTTTGTTGAAATTACGCAAACGTCCATATTTGTCCAATTAGAGCAACATTTATGCACAAAGTGAGTGATCATCACACTTTGCCTCGAGTATCATCAATCGTATCACTTATACCCACACAAAATGTCTCATCAGGCAAAAAACTCACTTCCTTTATTATGTTTATTAACAAGTTGTTGTTTCTTAGCTATTACTTAAATAATTACATTTTTCCAATCCAAATCTGATCTTCGGTTGTAAAAACACATGAGGATTGTATTAATTAGGCAAGTCAATCCATCCACCCACCTTTAAAAAATGGATTCACATTGATTTGCATGATGTCCTGGGCAATGGAGGCAATGCAAAAAAAGATGACATCTTAAAGGTTCAGTGTGTTATATTTGGAGGCGGCTAGGGGAACGGACTTGGCAGAATTATTTATTATATAATATATGATAATTATAAATATTTATTTCTTTATTTATTATTAACATAATATTCATGAGTATGTTTTAATTAGGTTATAATTCCATGGGAATAAGAATCTATGTGTTTTCGTTACTTTTGAACGAGCCCTTAATATCTACGTAGGGAGAGGGTCCTCTTCCGTGGGGGCTGCCATGTTGCACAGCCATGTTTCTACAGTAGCCAAGAACAGGCCAAACGGTTCTGGAGAGAACGCGTTTCTAATTCAGGCCCCTAAAGGTTTCTTGGGCTAAGCATTTAGGAAGGAGGGGGTGACTACGATTTGTGTTGTTATGTATGAGCGTATAATGAGTGTGGTTAAAATGTGCTACGCTTTTTGGAAATCCATGTATATGTTTGTGTAGAGTCCCATTCATGACAAATGCGCTCAATGTAAAAGGCACACTACTTGGAAGTTATGACCTCTAGTTTAACATTTACAGTTAAATTAACCCTTTGTAGATGATGACCATGTGTGACCATTTTGGAAGTAAGTCTACCTACTGCCACCTTACAGGCCACTGTAGTCATTGCAAAGGTATGCATGGGTGGGTGGGTGGCGGGGGGGGGGGGGTTCAGTTCATTTAGATATGCAACCTCACCGCTGGTTAGTAGTGCCAACCTCAACTCTACAAAATAGGACAAAAATAGGACACATTGGCAGATTATTTTTCACTAATGGGATTGTTTTACAATGCAATGTCTGGGGAAAAAAAAGAAAGCCAAGAAATAAAGCAGTAGCTCATCTAAACGCCAAGTCTTGTTCCTGTGCAGTGCCGTGACGGAGCTCTCTGGCGCACAATAAAAGCCGGGTGTTTATTTCTTCTCACCCCGCACACTTCACAAAGCAACTAAGGCTCCCTGTGTCCCGTTGATGGCTCAGCTAAGACAAACACCAGTGGAGGGTAGATTGGACTCCTAGTGACAAATGCAAGTAGTGTCAGCGCTTTGGATGGGAAAAGAAACGTGCTAAATGTCGTCGCATCGATCTCTGTACAGTCACAGAGCTCGAAACGCAACGGGTGAAATAAGTGTTAAATTTTATGCTGTGAAGTTTCACTTTCGACGTTTGTATTTATAGCAACACGAGATCCACAAACAAATTACATTGTTTTCGCTTGAATGATGTCACTTCAAAATAAGCCTCTCTCTTTCCTTCAATAATTTCCAATCTCTCCCCCACCCGTCTATCTCTCTCTTTCTCTCTCTCTCTCTCTCTCTCGCTCTCTCTTGCTTTCTCTCCCTCTCTCTCTTCCTCTTGCTCCGCTATTGCCTGACTCCTGATGAAGCTATGATTATAACAGCTGTTTGATTGTAGGTTGCCCATCTGTTCCAAACATCTGCAGTTATACCCTCTAAAGAAGAGTGGTGCCCCTAAATCCTGGCCGACCGACTCCCCCACTGGCTTTACCAACCAGCCACTGACGAAAATCATTCACGGCACGTCCAATCACACTCCACTGGTCTTTTTTTCCGAGTTTTATAGCAGCAAAGAAATGTGTAGGGGGAAAAAAGACTAAACAAAACAAAACAATAACTATTTTTGGAGCAAGGTTCTTTTGAGCGATTGTTAACTGCAGCGATGGATTCTGTTCTAGTTTTTCTAAGGCGGGAGGAAGGCAGTTGTTTTTTGCCTCATGTCAAAGCATTTTATAAATGCATAGATTTCTTTCTAACACCAACCATGTAGAGTCATTGTCAGCCACATTGGATTATCCCAGCACGCATTTCCCTGTGTAATTTTGATATCAAATATATTTGTTTATTTAATCCATTCATATTATATCAGTGTTTTTTGAAGAGATGCTACCTACATGGCTAGCACGCTAGCAGGTTTAGCCAGCAAAGCACTTTGTTTTAGTCAATAATTGTTGATTAGTGCAGTAGTGGGAGTCTCCAAAAAGAGTACACCAAATGAAAAAATTGTTAATTTTGCATTTGTGCCCCCTCCTTTCTGCGTTTAAAAGCACCATAAGCTAATTGCGAATGACTGGTTTCAGAGGTGAACCTGTTTCTTTTGTGGTAAGTCTGGTGGGGGATGCTCTTGGATTCCTCCACGTTTCTCCACATGTCTCTACAGTCTACAGTACCACAACCGTCTGAAGCAGTTGTAGCCTCCGTCTGTCCTGGTAATCGCCCCGGGTAAGACTGTGAGCTATCTTTACAGCTGTTCCCTAATGGTGGCGCCCTTTGCCCTCCTGCATCACATCAACACACAGTTAAAAGAAGCAAAAAAAACAACAGTGTGAGGGTAGCGTTGTTAAACCTGACAGCTTAGATGGATAGATAGACCGATCGTTTGTAGTGCCCTTGCCCTTGGTTATGGCTAGGGCAAGCCTGTTATCTTGCATGTTTTATGGCAGACAGACAGATAGACGGACATACCGATATTTCTTTCATGCTGTTTTGTGAGCGTGCATCTTTTTGACGGCAATAATCGATGATTGAGTGAACGTGCTGTATGGCACATGTGCCAATGTGTCCCCAGAGTCTGTCATGACTGCCGTGGTGCGACATCCAACTGCACATTCACGGTGACTGGCACAGCCCCAGCCATTGACATGCAGGATGGGAGAGCTGGCTGTTTGCATAGTGTGAACCTAGCCGCAATTAGATACGCAATTTTGAGTAGCAGTAGATGGGTCCTTTCAAGACCGGCCTGTCCCAATGGTAGACTCGACCACATCCGACAGGGTATAGTAGAATATGATAATAATGACAGAAAAATACAATAAGGTTTTCAGTTTGGGTTTGAAGGAGGTGGAATTCATGGTGGATGAGGTGGTGTGAGATACTGTCAAACATAGGCTGAGGGACCATCCATCAGCCACTGTATTTGCAGTGCAATAAAGTGGTTTGCATGCTATTTGTCTGCTCTGGATGGTTAAGTTATTTATTTGAGAACATATGAAAATGGGAACTGAGTGGAACAAGCAATATGTTAATTTCCTTTAACAGATCCTTGAGTGAGGGAAATTACTTCATGTGCAAATCGCTGTTGCTGAATTGCAGTTTAGAGAGGGTGAACTTTAACTGTGAAGGACTCTTCAGAACAAAGCAGCCTGTGTTTACACAATTTAGTAGTACATTTCATCTTCATTATGAGTAACAGTGAATATATTGTGAAAATACAGGTTTGTGTAGAATAAGGAAGAGACGTCAAAGAGATGACGTCCGTTATTGGAATAAGAGTCCACCCCCCCTTCATCCTCACTCCCATTCCTCAGCAGTCCCTTTCCACACTGGTTTGAGTCTACCATTCGGTCTGGTGTCCCCTGTCACCTTAGCCTGGAGTCGCCACAAACCATCCACCAGCGATGCATTGAATCCTCAAAGCTGCACAACATATCGCTCAACGTTGTCTATTTTGTTTAATCTGAAATTAAAGACAGAGACACTTTGCTGTCACCGACCAAGCAAAAAACCCACAACAGGAAGTCCTAACACCAAAGCACCAGAAACCAGAAGAAATTGAGACCACCAACGACTGGAAGAAGTAGGTTCAGCGGCGATGCCCCATTTACAAGCCAATCAAATCACTAGTTACTGTTAGCTAGGCTCCCGGAGAGTGAGGGAGAACAAGATGTGAGCGAGGGTCTTTCATCAGAAAGGTAAGCCACGGTCAGCTCCACCGTTCCACCCCCGGGGGCAGAATATCTCCAGACGGCTCCAGACAGTGAGAGAGAGAGAGAGAGAGAGAGAGAGAGAGAGTAAGAGAGAGTAAATTGGTAGGATAACTAGAATGGAGTCCGCCTAGCACTGGCTCCACCTCAAACAGCCCATTCCAAACACAATTACCGCACATCTGCTGGGCCGCCAGCAGCCGCCCCACCCCCCGCCAACCCCCCCTCCTTCGCCAACCCCACCATGCACGCCCATCCCGGAGAACTTAAGAAAAGAGAGAGAGAGAAAAAAAAAAACGTATTATGGTTGCGTGCTGAAGGAGTGCAACACCGCGGGTTTGGAGACGGCGGAGCGGCCGGCACTGCGGCTGCAAATTAGATCCGTCACATAAGCAATGGAGGCTTCTGATAGATTCCAAACTCCTTAAAATGTCGGTTATATACAGTATAGGGAGAGGGACCGAGCGAGAGAGGACGAGAGAGAGAGAGATGGCGAGACAAGTAAAGATTGGAGATTGGTTTATAGAATTGGAGACATCGAGTCTTGGTATCATATTTTTTTTTATCAGCGAGCTCAGAATGGAAAAGTATTGGGGAGCTGGAGGCGTAGTCGTCAGATACTCACATTTACATACCTTGCTGTAACTGTACTTTGCTCCCTTTCTATTCCGCCTCGATGCAAGGCGATTTTCCATCATGTGTCATCAAGACTGAACTGAGTCCAATTCAACCCAAGGGGGGCCTTGTTGTAAGATTCAAACTCACCCCCTTTTTCACCGCACCCAGAGAGAGAGCCCCGACAACAACAACAAAGGCAGCAATGCCACAATGTCAGACGACGTTTGACGTGATGAACAGGCTTATCATTATGCGATATGGCCTGCATTGGTGAGATAGGAAGCCTCTTTGAAGTTTCCCTGGGTTTCATGAAGTGTCTCGGTGCGTCGACATTCCTCTTGCTAAAGTGTTTGTCAGCTCCCCCCCCATTATTAAAGATGGAAAATTGTTATGCTGGCAAAGTTATGTTTAATTATTTCTCTATTTATGCCCCATTGATTTACATTGTGGGGCCTTTAATTATACAATTCATCACCTTTTAAACATGAAGAACAGTGTGTAATGCCTGTCTAATTAAAGCCTATTGGAAGTTATCGCCAGGTTTTATATAAGGGGCCAGTAAATCAGGCAAATCGGTATTGCTGGGTTCATATATATAAATATATTTATAT
>JAOPUA010000072.1:12596457-12606929 GCA_027122455.1 Trisopterus luscus
TCGTAATTGATGGCTGAAAGTTCAGTGCATTTTCTGATAATGGAAGTTAATGGATTCACACACCCACCCCCCGCCCCCTGCACACACACACACACACACACACACACACACACACACGCACACATACACACACGCACACCCTTGTCTGGATCTTTATGCCAATAAAAGCTGTGGCTTTTTAGCACTAATTGTATGGGAGGCCTATGTGTGTGTGTGTTTGTGCGGGAGGCCTGTACGTATGTGTTTGTGTGTGTGTGCGTGTGCGAGTGTGTGCGAGTGTATGTTTTCATAAGCACCACAATACTATTTTACCAGACTGAAGTCTTGATCCGTTCTTCTTTGCCTTGACCGGACTACAATAAGCCCACTCCCAATATAATGGGCTGTATTTTCGGTTGAAAATGTGTGAAAATGTGACACAACAATGTGAGATAGTACCAATAAGTCACAGCACAGGCCACACTGTGCCTCACACCTCTACTCGATGGTGCGATGGAGGGTGAAAAGGCGGGGCTGTAGACCATCATCATCACAATAAGTCCCTCCTCCTTCTCGACGTGCACAATCAAATGCCGTGCGATATGACAGCCAGTCCGACAGCACATCCACCGGAAACAAAACACAAATTCCAAAGAGCAAAGTGGGCGAAGATAACTCCTTCTGACAGATTAGCATTGAGTTCATGTTTTATGAAGGCCTGCCCGCGGGCTTAAAGTGGGACTGAGTTTGAAGTCGTGACCCGATGTGACTTCGATATTTGCCTCCAAAATGTTGATTACGATGGCACCCAGCCAGGGGGCCCTACCAGGGGCCTCCTCAGGTCACAGACAGATTGTTTAACAAGCTGGTCATCTCTCAAGACACACACACACACACACACACACACACAAACAAACAAACAAACAAACACACATTCATCAACAAACATTCAACACCCCTGTACAATTCACTCTAAGGGGGTGTCTTGAGCTGCCTTCCTTCCTGTTTTTTGGTAAAACCGGACAGAGGTTTTCTTTGCACCTGTCAGAAACCAACAAATAAAACAAGAGCTTCTAAGCAACTGCCCTCAACATAGGGCAAGGATTCAGCCCAGAACTTGTAAATAGCATGCTTGTTATCGCAGCACTTTGCTCAGCGGCACCAACGACCCTCAACTCTCATCTGACTCTCTGCCCTCAAACCCCCCCTCGTTCTGGACTTAAGTGCACCGCCCCCTTCCTGGTTTCTCCTCATACATCGCTGACAGACAGCAACACATCACCATCAATAATTACAGACACACCACAGCCCCAGAAACACAAGGAGTCCCACCAGGATCAGTCCTTGAACCTCTCCTTCGTCACTTCGTTCATCATTTACATGCTGTCTCTCTGGTCCCATCATTCTCCGCCACGCCTCCCTTTTCACAGCTCATGAGACGACACTCCACTGCATCTCAGCCCCCCTGCTGACCTCACCCCCTCATCCATCATTCCTGAAGCTTGCTCAGCTGACATCAAAGCGCGGTCCTAACCTCCTCAGGCTGCATGGTAGCACATCACAGATCCTTCCTGGTTGGCCTCAAGCATCGTGTAGAAAATGCCAGCCTCAACATTTATGGCACAACAGTCACACTCGTGATTAGGTTGGAAAGATTTGTGTCATTTGTGACACGTCTCTCTCTCCTTGAGGCGAAGTGCCATTTTTATTGTTGATGCTGACACCCTTAGCCATGCGTCATCACCTCCAGGATGGATGACAACAGCAGCCTCTTCATCAATGACCCTGCATGGGCTCTTAACAGTCTGCAGTACGTCCAGACTTCACCAGGGCACACTCCAGTGATCACATCTCTCCTGTCTCGCAGGAACTGCATCGGCTGCCCGTCATCGGACAGTGGATCCACCTCAAGCCTCTTCTCCACACATTCAAGGCTCTCCATGGCTCTGCCCCAAGCTTTATCTCCCTGAGATCCTCCATCCATACACACTCCAGCCTGCATCCTGAGATCTGGGGATGAGGGACCTCATCTGGCCTAACCTTGGGTCATCGATCAGGGTCAGGCTGGCTCCATGGTAACCACTGATGGTCCACCAGGGTCAGGCTGGCTCCATGGTAACCACTGATGATAACCAGGCTTAGGCTGGCGTCATGGTAACCGCTGATGGCCCACCAGGGTCAGGCTGGCTCCATGGTAACCTCTGGTGGTTCACCAAGGTCAGGCTGGTGCCATGGAAACCTCGGGTCACCATTTTATAATGATGTGTAATAATTATGCAGGAGTACACGTATTGATTAACATGCATGTACACACACACACACACACACACGCAATCAGACAGAGAGTGTGTGCTGCAAATGGAATGGCATTTTGCAGCCTTTTCATTTGGCGGGGAAACACAGCAGGACCGAGCCCGCCTCGTAAGCACGTCGGCTGGATAATGATTTCACATAATCCTCCCATATTGTTTTTTTTCTTCAAATCTTCTATCCAAAGGCAAGTCATCAGTAATGAGTCAATGAGTCAATTTCAGTTATTTTTTCTTTGTTGTGTAACTGGGGGGGCTTTTCAAATGTCACCTTCAATATATTCAGGGGATGCTGGGGCTTTCTAAATGGCATCACATTAATGACCACACTCACTATTAATTGCCCAATATCAAATAGGTGGCACCAATTAACATTAACATTTGATGAAACTCTGGGCTAAACTCTGGCCCCGGGATTGATGGGGGGGCTCGCGTGACGCCGCGGCTCCGTGGACGGCGTGCAGACTGAACCTTCCGTCATTATGATGATATTTGACTGTTTCCCCGCCCCTCCTCTGCCAGTAATCCCGTTTTACGGGAACAAAGACTCCTTTGTGCGTCTGCCTCCGACGGGAAGCAGACGCCATCAGTGACCAAATTGAAATCCTCTCCTCTGCGATGACCTGTGGGTATCTGTGAGGGCAGCGATACCGCAGCCGGCTCCCTCCAACAATGCCACGGAGAGAAGCATGTGATATCTTGGGCAAAGGAAGAGGAAAATGGATTAATTTCTCCACAAATTAACTACTAATTCTTCTCTTATCTTGAGCCTTGACTTCCTATTGAGCAAGCCCCCCCTCCCTCTCACTTTCTGTTTCTCTTGTTCTCACTTTCTTGGGTCCCCGTCTGTCGCTCTCTCTCTCTCCCTCTCTCTCTATGCATCTCTCTCCCTGCCCTCTCACTCTCTTTCTCTATGCGTCATTCACACTCATTCTCTCTCTCTCTGTCTCCCCCTCACTCCCTCTGTGTGTGTGTCTCTCTCTCTCTGTCTCTCTCTCTCTCTCTACCCTGCAGGCCCAAAGCTCCCATCGAGATCGACCCTGTTTTTTGTACCCCGAAACAGTGCACCACGCCCCCCCCCCCCCCTTTCTTCCCTCCTCTGACTAACGTAAAAAAAAAAAAACGGCAAACACTTCATGAGTGACACTTTTGAAACAGCGTTGTTGTTCTCCAGGCTGGAGACGGACGCCATCCGCATCGAGAATTAAACACTTCACACTTTCGGCCCCCCAACGCGCCTCCGACGGCGCTCTACACGTGAGGGAGCCACCTTTGCTCTGCGGAACCCACAGCATCACTCTGTTGTGTTAGCCAACAGATGGCCCGCCGGCGCCGGCGGCGGCGGTGGCGGCGCTCTGCCGTGCATTATGTATTCGTGTCACAAGTTAAACAGTGCATGAAAAGGAAACCGCCACGCCACCCAAACACACACACACACACACACACACACACACATATGCACATGTATACACACACACACACACACACACACACCCTTACTCACCCACAGACACACACATGCACATATACGCTTACACACACACATACACATACATACACACAAACGCATTCACACATATACACAGACACACCCACACACACACACACACACATACACACACACACACAGACGCACAACTCTGACAGGTAGCACCGCGATGAGGAAGGTTTTCCGGGCCGTACCTCTGCGTGTGTGAGGCCAAGTGTAGGCCGTTAGTGTCCTAGCAGGTATTTAGACTTGAGAGTTAAGAGTTTCACCCTGGCTGGCTCTCTTTCACTCTCTCTCTATCTCTCTCTCTCTGTCACTCTCTCTCTCTCTCTCTCTCTCTCGTACACGCCTCACATGATACCCGACCTGTAGGTTATCACGGCACTCCCAGTCGAGTTAAGCTCTTTTCAAACAGGTGTGGTGTGAGGGGGAGGCATAGCAAAACCACACCTTAGATGGCGTTCCCCTCCTTCAGATTGGCAGTTCATAGCATGTTGAAAGGATGGCATTGCCATGTCTGCCATTTGGGCGAACTTTCTAAAGGACACAGAGAAAGGACACTGCACGTAAAAGAGAGAATCTTTCAAACGCCCTTCATCACTGATTCATGAAAAGGGGGATGGGTGGGCGGGTGACATTCAAAGCTTTCTTCCTCGGTCTTGAAGAAGAAGAATAAGAGGAAGAGGAGAATCTATTTGAGGCTCGATTGTGCTGGTCTCCGTACAGAGTCGTTCCTCGTTTCTTCCATAATCCTCCACATTGAAAGTGACTATAAAATGGGTTCAATCGGCCATCGCAAATAATGTGTGTTTGTGCTACTACTACTACTATGGTGAATATGTGAATTAATAAGTTTTTATTTTTGTTGATTTCCCAGATGAATTGACGGAAATAAGGCAGCAATGACTCCTCCCACATTTGCATGAGTCGCTCCCATCCTTCGTCGGCCTTAGTATTGCCCGATAAGCAAATTATTTCAGCGCCAGACTTCAATCGCACGCTAACCTTGTCCCAGTCTGCACAGTCGAACGAGTCCCAGAGCAGTCCTTGTTATTTTAATCACTTTGTATTTATCCTCAAACATTTGTGCATATGCCACCAGCCGGGAGACACAGAAGGTAAACAGACAGCAATATGCATGTGCAGTAGGCCTACAGTAAGCCATACCCTTCCTATAGTGTCTTCTGATGCTGGCTTCGCTCCGTCGTCCTTGTCCTTCAATGATGACAACTTTGACTGAAGAATGAGAGATGAACTTAATGGATTTAGTGACATGCTTTGCCCACAGCTGTGTTTTCTTCCGGACAGTGTATTCGTTAGGCTCTCTCTGGCATGTGACACACACGAAACAAGCATATTCCCAACCGAAAAACTGATTGGTTTGTTGATAGAGTTATTAAATCACGGGGAGCTGAACCATCCACCGTAGCAGTCTCTAAAAACCACCAGCGAGGGGCTTTCAGGGGAAAACGTCTCGAAGCGGACCAAAGGAAACAGGGTCGGTTGAGGTTGACAGGCGTTTCAATTAAATTCGGAGCTCTTTAGCCTTCCGTACCCTGAATAATAAGTCTCCGAAAATAAAAACAAAAACATAGTATTTTTTTAAGCTCTGCCTTTATGTGGCGATCACGTGTCCCTTCTTTCACTTTTTAATGGTCACCGACAGAGGAGGGGGGGAACCTCAGCCGGAAAGGAGAGGGGTGACATTGGAAGGGGAAGAGGAAGGGGGAGGGGCCATTCACAGGGAGTAGGAGTCGCTGAGGGGGAGGAGTCGCTGAGGGGGAGGAGTCCTGGCGGCTCAGCTGTAACTCGGTATGAATGAGCATGTAAATGTAAATGTTAGGTAAATGTTAAGCTCGCATAAATGCTTGCAGCAAATGAGTGGAACAAAAGGTACAGCAGGTACCGACCTTACCCTCACCCCACCCCACCCGTTTTCCCCTCAAAGTAGGCGTCTCCATCCAGGAATAATTCATAACTAAAGATGGGAAATGAAACGTTAAGTTGATAAGTTGTTAAGTCATTTCCATTGTTGATGGTAGTTGTACTAGTAATATTACTGTCTTAACCTTAACCAGGTCGGTGTCATAATTATATAAGTCGAATATGAAGCTTTACCTTTAACTTTTTTTTTTTGTATACGACTAACAAACACACACACACACACACACACACACACACACACACACACACACACACACGTCTCTATTGATTAAAATACAACCACAAAACATCCTCTTTCATAGCAGTCTTGCTCTCACTTTGGCACATGCCAAACCTACAGATCCGGAACGCACAAGGTCGACTTCCCCTACGCACGTGACAGGTCCTATATCAGCCGTTTATATAGATGCCGGGGCGGCGTTCGATTGAGTTTTATTCATCTCTTTCTGCTTGTCCTCGTGATGCATTGTGCGCTGTTCGACTAATCACTTTGCAGCTGCATCCACATCACATCACTCTGTGTGCAGGCTGGCGCTGGTGAACCGCGTGCAGGCGGAGTGGATACAGCACCATCTCACCCCGTACTACAAAAGAGAAGAATCCGGCACACTCCCTGCACAGCCCTGCAGTAAATGACAATAGCAACAAAAGGTTTTGAGCTCTTTTCTTTTATTTCTTGTGAATATAACATAACATAACGGCACACTTTTTCCTATCAGAAATGTGGTGGTTGTTATGCCAAACCGCTCTGTGCTTTTCTTTTCCTGGGCTGTATGGCTGCATGTAGGATGGATACGAATATGCCTCTCGTTCCATCCTTACAGAGAGATCGCCGGCTCGCTGTATTTTAATCCGGCAGTTCCGGATGAAACGACGCAGGAATGTACTCCGTGAAAATGATCGGTGAACACCATCCTCGCACTCACAAGGAATGAATCAAACCAGCCCTGCGGAAAATCAATTGAAACGGCTCTGTCTTAACTCTAAGTCTTACTTAATAGAGCCTGTTCTCTGGATATATTGGCAGAGGATCCTGAGACCGTCTCTGAGTCTCCGCAACCTGCTAGTGTCAGCTTTGAGCAGGCGGTGGGGGGGGGGGGAGCACTGCTGTGTGCAGGTCTATCACAGTGGTCGCAGTCTCTCTCTGTAGACATCAGCAGCTTATCTGGACGCGGGTTCTTGTCGGCGCGACGGTGGGGGGGGGTCCCTCCACACGGCGGAGGCTTTAGCAGCTACGATTTGTGGCTCCTGTGGAGGCCACAGAATGGTAATAGGTAATAGCTGCATTTATATGGCACTTTTCTAACCATTGGCCACTCAAAGCGCGTTTACAATATTGCCATTGCCAACGTTCACAAATTCATACACATTCACGGCGTAGTCAACCATCGACAGGAGCATTTAGGGTGAGGTTCTGCCCAGAACACCTCACCCTAAATGCTAGGAGGAGCCGGGGATCGAACTAGTGACCTCCTGGTTACCAGCCAACCCGCTCTACCTCCTGAGCTCTACCTACGTGCCGCCCCACAGAACCACTACTTCCTTCTTGCCCCTACTATGACTACTTTGTAGTAGATTAACGTCAAGCAAAGCGAGTCACCAAAAAACATAAAATACCGGGGTCCCTTTCAGCCCTGCGTGGTAAAGATGATTTTCTGTCAACGCTGATTGAAAAGACGATAAAGTACTCCTCACACTCTGAGCGTCTCCTTGACAGCACACTACGGCGTGCTAATTGGGCAACAGTGCAATTGTATGGCACCGAAGGACAGTCGATTAACGACCGGCCGCCTCACGGTCAACGCCATAATGAGCGGGAGGAACACAGCCACGGTCCCCAGTCGTCACACTTCACCTCCTGCCTCCACACGTGCGGCTGACCTTCACAACTGGCCCACAATGCCCTTTTCTTAATCTATCCTTGAGGACTATTTTCACTTTTCCCGGCTCGAATGTGGAAACTATTAGCATGTTAAGACTCTAATCCTCCCCTAGCCCCCCCCCCACACCCCTCCCCACCCCTTTGCCTCTGATTTAAAAGTGTCCCCATTAAAGGACAAGAGCTTATATCTTCTTGCCTTGACCCTGTGATTACAAAACATCTCATATGTTCATTTTCCTCCATGTCTAGTGTCGGCCCTGCCCCCCATTCATCTGGCTGACAGATAGTCGTGCATATTCCATATCGAGGCAGGGCATTAATTCAGATGTCACGCCATTAGATTAGGGCAACGAGAATTGATTCCCCCTCTCTCGCACGCACTCTCTCTCTCTCTCTCTCTCTCTCTGTATGTTGGAGAGAGGGGAAAGAGCGAGAGATAGACAGAGAGACAAAGAGAGAGACAGAGATACAAAGAGAGAGAGATAGACCCAGAGAGAGAGAGAGAGAGAGAGAGAGCTAGACAGAGAGAGAAAGAGAGTGAGCGATAGACATAGGGATAGGGTTGAAGGTAGAATCATGAATATGTGTGGATGTGTTGCTGACATCGTATCATTTTATGCCAAAAAAGAGGAACAGAAAAAACACCATTCCACCATGCATTATACATATATGGAAAACCCATTAATATAGGATACAGGATATACATTGGCGCTGATACACTTTGAATAAAATCAGCATGTAAGACCGCAGATCAGAGACAATGTGACACAAGTATAAAAGGGGACAAGATTGTGTGTGGGACTGGGTTTAACTGCAGTGGGCTAACCTTGCAGAAAGATGAATCCCTGTCTTTATTGTTTATATGTTTCCCACTGCGTGTTTAATTCATGAGGGTGAATCGCTGTGATCCACATGTGGTGGAACACATGGCCACTGTTACCAATTTAAAAAGTTAAAAACCACACGGTTCAATTTGCTCTGTGTTCACACTACCACTACTACCAGTTAGTTGATTCCGTTTACAACGCGGCCTTTCAAGTGGTTTGGTGATTCCACCAGAGACCACAGGCTCACAATTGTTTACACTGTTACCAAAAAACAATCCCAGTTCAGCGAGAGTGAAAGCAGGCGCTGGAATCCTGTTCGACCTCTCAAACAGAATCATCCACCGCTCACATGATGGAGGAGCTGGGCCAGCAGGAGCTGTCCACTCCTTTAATTGGAGGAGCGCTGAACTCGGGATGCGCTCACAAACCGAGCTAATCTGGGGCTGCCAATCGAGAAGTGCCCCCCCCCCCCCCACACACACACACACACACACACACACACACACACACACACTGTAAGATGGGGGTAACCCACCTGCGGGAGGGTATATCGACCGGGTGCCAGCATTGCACCTGATTAAACAAGACAAGGGCAGCTAGAGACGAGGCTGGCTGTCCTGGCCATGAAACCCCTCGCTTTGTCCTTCACTCTTGCTGTTTTTGTTTTTTTATCCCACATCGTCCATCGTTTTGTCCTCAGCTCACGGTAATGGATCGGCCGCGTTAGTTGCCACAGAGAGACAGAGAGGTCATTTACGCAATATTTGTTTTCTTTGTTTTGTTGTTCCTTTTTGCACACACCATTATATTCCCCCTCTCGCCGGTCTCGGATGCGTTCTGCTGTCGTGTTACACCTTTTCAGGCGTTTATCGCTGTGCGAGTGTAGCGAGGGGGCAGAGTGAGTGGGTGAGTGAGCGACTGCACTGGGAACGCATTGTGAACGTTCACTGAAGCCGTTTTGACGGACGCGGAGGACGTGGTCTATTTTCAATGACATATCTGCTGAAGTGTGTTCCTTAGTTAACAGCTCAAGAGTCCTTTAAACTAGGAAAAGATAGATGAGACGGTATCCTACTTTATAAATCACTACGCAAGAACGGGGGTGTGTGCAACATTAGTGAACAGCAAAAATAAATAGGACTTATTCATATCAGAGAACAATAATAAAGGAAAGTGCAATACAGCAGAAAAGTTAAAACAGTGTGACGAAAATCTAATTAAATATTTGAAAGAAATTAAGGAACAGCACGCAATGAAAGACACAAAAGTAACAAAAACAACAGAGGAAAGCAACACGCTGGTACTCAAGTATAGAAGGAAGGGGGCGAGGTGAATGCTGAGGGGGGCGAAGTCATCAGGTGTTCCAATCTTCAGCTTCCTGCCGTCTGAAGTTCACTGTGCAAATCACTCGATGTGTTCCCCGTGCCTTCTGAGTCTCGCCTGCCTCTGCTTAGATTACTGTCACTGTGACATTGCAGCTAAACCGGGAGGCAAAGGCGATGCAAATACACAAGCTGTGAAGCCATCAGCCCGGGACAATCAATAAGTCAGCAGCCGCAGTGTAGTCTGCCACAACGCAACACACACAGCAGCACATGTCACACTGTCACACTGTCCTTTAGACACAAGGGGAGCACTATTTATTCAGACTTCCTTCACCCTGTCTCAGTGAAGATCCCTGGCTGCCATGCTCAGTGTCTGTCTGGGTGTCTGGCTGGCGGTCTGTCTGTCTGACTGGCTGGAGGTCTGTCTGTCTCTCTGGCTGTTTGTTTGTATGTCTGTCTGGGTGGTGGTCTGTCTGGGTGGTGGTCTGTCTGTCTTTCTGGCTGTCTGGCCGGCTGTCTGTAAGTCTGTTTAAGGGCTTATCCGGGGATGTAAAGCTGTGCAGAACTCATGAATCAAAATGAATTTATAAAGAGAGCTGTTTCTTCTACACATACTTTATTTATTTATTTATTTAGAGACAAAGAGAGAGCGAGAGAGAGAGAGAGAGAGAGAGAGAGAGAGAGAGAGAGAGAGAGAGAGAGAGAGAGAGAGAGAGA
>JAOPUA010000072.1:12846961-12860172 GCA_027122455.1 Trisopterus luscus
AATGCTATGTATGGTGTTCTTTAAGGCACATTTATCAACTATGCAATACACTGGAAAGGGTTCAAACTGAAATAATTTAGCTTCATAGCATCAGGTTTTAATGCTGAATAAGATTGTAATCAGCACCTGAAGTGAAGTGCACTCTTTATGATTGAAGTGTACAATGATACTTACAGACTTGCAGCCATGAAGATAGTCGTTCAATGCATCCACATCTCTGCAATTGTTAAACAGAAGGGATACCAAGTTTTAGAGCGTGTAACAAGTAATTCCTAAATTACAACTCTTTATAATACAGTGTGAAGTCATAACAATTGCATGCAACACATCGCAGGCCATTATATTAGTTGAATAGCTTTGATTAATGAATACAATGGAATAATTCATTTTGTGGTTAGCACATGTATTGTACTGGGCAATTTCCCCATCTGGGTTCATTTATTGCATAATGATGCACTAGGAAAAAGCCTAGTGAATGATAGTATAGGAAAGAATGACTAAAGTGTAAAGTAGTGAAAAATATTTTAACATATCCTAAAGAAGAGGTGGTTCATATTTCTCACACGCAAAAAATTAAGCGAGTACTCTAATGTATTTTTTACCCTATAATATCCAGAAGACGGCGGTCGTCCTCATCATCCATGACACCTACGAGGTGAGGTAAAGCGGATGTGATGGTGCGGGCATAGAAAGGAAAGAAGACGGCAATAGTTACATGAGATGTGCACCAAATGATGTGGTCAGGTAAGGGGTTAATGGAACGTACGACTAGACCGCTGCTGATACATATAACATAACATATAACATAAATGAAGTTGGTTAAACAAGGTCACAGGATAAACACTGAATGCTAAAATATCAATGCTATTGTAGCCATGGGCGTGTTTAGCCCAGTGTGATGCTTGTGATTTTAGACAAGGCCCTTTACTTTGAACTTGCATGCCAATCTTTGGTGTGGTTTGTGACAGTTTGTGACGCATTCACTCACAGTATTCTGGCAGGGAGCATGGAATCAGTCATTTAACACCCTTTATTTCCTGTAGTGGTTCAGGGTGGGAAGATGTGGTTGAAGTTTGACATGTAGAGTGGAAGAGTGATGGGAGGGGTTGGGGAGGTGTGGGACAATAGTGACAACATGAGTAGTAGAGGGTGGGAGGGAGAGAGAGAGATAGGATAAGAACAGTATTGTATATAATCCTCTACTAGAGCCAAGCACAGACACAAATGTCCCCTCCCCCTCCACCATACAGGGATTGGTCATTTCTGCTGTCAATTACACCACTATAGAATAGTTCCAAGCTTCATCAGCCCCATGCTTCTTTTAGCCCACTTCTTGTGTGCTTGAATTCTAGGTTGCCTTTATATTTTAAAGAAGGACTGCCTTGTTTGCCTGTATAGGCATTCAAGTCTTAGGCAGCTATAAGAATGTCTTACAGACTTGGCCCTTACAGACTGGCCATGTCAAATAAAAATGTAGGCCAGGCTTTATGTGATGGTCAATTCAGAAGATGGATCTTCAAAAACATCTTCATTATTATATTTAAATTAAATGACATTATAGTTATATGTATTGTTTAATCTGTAAGCACTACAAAATAAGTTGCTGCCATTGTGTTATGTGAAAGTGACAGCACCCTTGCTACAAAATGGCTGTTACACTCTCCTGGGTTTCCTTAATGGCTGAACACGTTTGGCCACCATCTTTAGTTAAAGAGGAACAAAGAAAGGCATAGCTGCTGTATTAAACAGTGATATGTGAGTGGGTAAATACACGAAATATGCCATACAAAAGACGGGCGCAATGCTTTTTGTCCAAAAGGGTGAATAGAAATTGTAAAAATGTCGAGTATTCAGCCTCGTGGGCCGTGTATTATTTGTCCTTAAAATAAACATCGTTGTGAACGTAGGCGAGATACACTTTTGAAGAAAATAAACCTCTAAAAATGATTTATACCTAACAAAAAAATGAAGCGAAACGATTGAAACAATACACTTTATTTCACAAAACAGCTACATGGGTAATAACTGGTAAGGCGTGAAAATAATAATAAACCTCCCCATATTGTGTAACGTTAATGAAACAGATGGATATTATATGACCACGTAATATATACATATATCCATGTAATCACGGTTCGAGACTCGGAAAGAAATAATTTTAATCCACGGTCACACATTAGATATGTATGGTAAGTATACAAAAGTAGGCTTTAGTTGTAGTAGTGCCTCGTAGTGTACGCGCTAACATAACCTATGTAAATACAAAATGATCCATTTCTCACACAAGTCGTCTCAAATAGGACGACCTTAGAGAAAGGGGAAACATTTTAATCCTGAAACTAGGGTTAAAATAACAGCATAAACACGCCCTAGCATTATGCTACGAGGACCACCAAGCTAGGGGCTGAAACGCCCCGGACACTCCCGCAGTGTCCGCGCACCGACGTTAACTTCGCCAAAAAGCCAGCAAATGTACAGCTTGCGTATTTTATCTCCAAAAATAGACTGAATCGACAGAATGATAATCGCATTCAAGCAGCACAAACGCCTATCCTCCAGCCCCTGGCCGCCGCCCGGCGCTGACGTGCTGCTCGCTTTTCTGCTGGGGAGGCTCTCGTTTGTCTCCTATTTAACTCGTCTGCCAGCATGAAAAACGTCACATTTTTCTCTAGATTTTGGCGAAGCGGACGCATTTCATCCTCGGGACGTTTGGAGATCGCCGTGTGTTCGTTGAGTGGCTGTCAGCCGGGGGTGTTTCTGACTCGGGGAGCCCGGCCTGTCGCGGTTAGCTAGCAGCCCGGTGGCGGCGCCCCGGCGGAGGACGGCGGCGGCGGCTCGAATTCGTCGACAATGTTAACGGACTAAATCTCGTCCGGCCATAAATATTTATCTCGATTAGCATAACATAAAGACGACGGAAAGAGGCAAACCCTTTACCCATGTCTCACTCCTCTTGAAACCCAATATCTCCATTTGGCAACTTTTAATTTGCTCCCCCCTCCTTCTCCTCCTCCTTCTCCCTCTCCCACTCATATATTGTCTCGCTGTCCTCGTTCTGTCTCGGATAGATTCTCCTCGCGGCTCAAACTCTCTTCCCTCCCTGAAGGAAGGGAGGAAGGAGGTTGTGTGTGTTTTTTCCTTGAAATTTTTATCACAAAATTATAATACACTCAAAGGGAAACTCACCGTCATGAAAAAGCAGTGCCTTGTCAACGGGGTTTCCTCGCCATCGCCGCACGGGTGGTTGGGGTAATGCACAGAACAAGGCAGCCCAGAGCATCCCACAGTCATAACGTTGGAGCTCCAGCACGATTAAAGAGCGAAATACGGGATTTATAAACGAGTGTTACTCTAATATCCACAATGTTACTGAACGAGGAATTATTTAGGCTCATCGCTTGACTCTGATAAATATTACGATAATATTATTAAACGTGCGCAGTGGTAACAGCAGGGGGCGGTCCTGCGATCTATGTGCCACACCTTGACGTTGTACAGGTAGCCCTACCTATAAATGGTAGTTATAGAGATTAATCCACACCATCGCCAAACAAGAGGCCTTCCATTAATATTAATGTTGAGGCATTACACTCATGCGTCCTATTTTGAACAATAGGCCTACCGTAATTTTCAATAAGCGTGTGTTAATGTATTTTTCTTTTAAAGAATGCATAAAATATATTGATAAGAGATAATGCACTAGAATTATAATGAAGACCCTCTTTTGTAAATATGTCATTTACGCTTTGACGCAGGAACAGATGAGTTGGGGGGGCACATTTGAGTCTACAACCAATAACACGGCCGTATACATATTGACAGGTCACAATTCCTCCAATGAGGATCCGGCTTATTGTGACGTGCCATGAACATTTCCGTATCAGACCTCAGCAACAAACTCAGTCAGAGGCAGTGCAATATGGACATGGAAGTTGATAAAAGTGAGAGAAATCGTGATGACAACTCAAGCAATGTTGTCAAGATCCCAGAGCGACTGTTACTCCGGGAGCAGGCGAGGCTGGACGGGGCCGAGCGGAGGAAGGAAGCCAAAGAAAGCTATTCGGTCGCAAATGAAAACAGTGAGTTTTTCACCAAAGCGTTCAACAGAGACCGGGCTGCCATTGAAGACCTGATTTCCATTTGCTCTGGGACAGATCGGGCATCGGCCACACGAACATTGGATGAGGCAACTGCTAAGACACAACAATTACAGAAGTTTCTTAATGACAGCATGATGTTTTTGGCGCAATACGAGTTAAGACAGGCACAAGCTTCCTTGCAAAAACTGCAGACATCCCTTGCCGAAAAGAGAGATGAGGCTTTGCCTAAAAAGAAATTCGCCTTCCGATCCCGTACAAAGGCTACCGAACAGGTCGCCGACCCGGTAACAGCAACCCAAGCTGAGGAGACTGTTATTGATGGTCAAACACCCGCAGCATCTGATATGGGCAAGGTGGAAGAGACCGTGCAATGTGGCTTTTCCAACATGGATGATATGGTTCTCACCAAAACGGCAGGGGAGATCAATAAAAATGATGTTTTGTTGTCTCACCTGACAAACTGCAAAGTTCGTCTATTTGGCTCCCCCAGCACACTACACATCAAGAACGTGAGTGGCTGTGAGATCCTGTGTGGCCCGGTGTCTGGCTCTGTATTTGTTGACCACGGTAGCAACAGCACCCTCGTCCTCCCCTGCCAGCAGCTGAGAACACACAACACCACTTCCACACAGGTGTACCTGCATGTGACTAGTCGTGCCATCATCGAGGACTGCCAAGGGGTCAGCTTCGCTCCGTTTAACTGGTCCTATCCAACCCTTGACGAGGACTATGTGGTGTCTGGACTGGACCGTGCCCGCAACAACTGGTCCCAGGTGGATGATTTTAACTGGCTCGCTGCAGGAACACAGTCGCCTAACTGGACTCTGATTCCTGAAGAGGATCGGAAAACAACTTGGGAGACTTGAACGAAGGATTCAGTTTCTTGCTATAGAAATCAAATTAAACATACATGTGACATTCGTCTGCTGCTGTTAAACTGCATTGCGATCCACTTATTGACATGTTTTAAATTGAACTACTTAAAAACATTTTAAATTGACAATGTGGACCTTTTTATTTAAATGTTCTCACCAAACTACAACGAATATTTCCTTCCTGGCCTTCTTGGTACTAGTCATAAATTGTGTGTTTTCAAGGTTATTTTAGACGCACTTCACATCATTGACATTTCATCAAGATCAAACGTTGAGCTACAAAACTTTGCAATTGTGATTATGTTATTGCTTCGAATGACAAAGCACTTGCATGCAATGTTCATAAATGTTTAATTACTAACTTATCATCAGAAAGAGTTGGATTAAAAGGCACAGTAGGATGTCTTGACAAAATACATGTGCCTTTATATGTTAGTCAGAACTTGAAGGAAGTTAGTGATGTTGTCTGTTATCTAAATGTGATGAACAGCTTTTGTTGAACGGATATTGAATGATGGCTTTGCTTGTTTTAATAAAGCATTTTACTGAGCCATAATATTTTTTCTTCTACTTTTTTAAGTCTGTTATTTACATTATCTTTTGTGCTGTTACTGCTTCTTTTTTGTTAATTTGAATTGACCCAATTTTAGTCCTGGTAAAAAAACTCCAGGAATACTATAACATTAGCAACTGTCTTGAATGCCTGTACAGTCATACAGTCTTAACCGACTTAACAGTCGGAGACAGTCCAAAATGTCTGTAGGTCAAATTTGTTTGTTTTGCTAGTGAATACTTCACATGCCAAGTGCCATGCATCATCCATAAAATAGACCATTTCCACGTCCTAAAATAGTGCATGATTCTAAAGATCTTGAATGGGCCCATACAGTAATATCATATTTAGCTGCTATTCTGAAAGCCTTATCCTTTCAATCTCTGGTTTGCATGGTCTCGTGTGATGCTGATTTGCCTAACTGTCTTGACTAGGTGTATGTTGAACACATGGACCGACCGTTGCATGGACATTTCCATGTATTTGGTACACCTTCAAGTCCATGTTCTTTGTTAACCATTGCCTGTATTAACTGACTCTCTGGTGTGTTAAATTAAGGCAACAGTGACCACGTGAACGCCCAAACCAATTATGAACACTAACTGCAGATTACGATCAGGCTCATCTTCAGTAGAGGGGATTTTTGCAAATGGGATTAGGCTTCTTACATGGGCTTAGCATGACGTACTCTAACTTTGGGTTCCATCATGAGAATCCTCCGCAATCCTCCACCGCTCTATGGGAAGGAAACATCGCAATTGGCCTCACCTGCGGTCATAACGAGAAAAGTTGGAAAGCTTTGAGTGAAAGTGAAGTCAATTATCCACTGTGAATTCTTGGATTCTGGATGAAGGAGAAGGAAAATGGTCTTGAAGTATTAGCCGCTGTGCGTCTTCATAGTCCACCTGCTTTCTTCATCTCTGCTCCTGTGCTGGGGGATGGATTACAGGCTGAGCTAACTCTACTGTCCGGTTGGACTTTCTCGCGGTGACTAGGAAGTGCTTCTGAAGCAGCAAGCTGGACCACTGGGAAGCTCTTCTAATATTTTTTTCTCTTTAACACCTGGAAAGCTTGTAGCTTTCTGTGTGGTAGATTAAACTCACCTTTATTTTTATTAGTAGGGGCGCATCCACGCTTCAATCATGGCTTTAATGAAAATCAAATTCGATCTGAAAAAGCGAGTGAAGCTCGCCCAGTTTGTCTGGTTCCTGTACTGGTTCTCTGTCATGGCAGGAGTGCTGGTCCTGAGCATGGGTCTTTTCTTTAAGATCGAGCTGCGCAAGCGCTCAGAACTCATGGACAACAACGAGAGCCACTTTCTGCCCAACCTGCTGATATTTGTGGGCTTGATAGCCTGCGGCATCAACGCTTTTGGGGGCAAAGTGTGCTACGACTCCTTGGACCCTACCAAGTTTGCCAAATGGCAACCCATGTTGAAGCCCTTCCTGATGTCCTGTGTGGGCTTCAATGTGCTACTGTTTCTGACAGCCCTCTTGTGCTTCGTGATGAGAATCCCTCTCCAGTTCACCTTGGCGGAGGGCCTGAAGAACGGCATGAAGTACTACAAGGACACAGACACACCTGGAAGATGCTACATGAAGAGGACCCTGGACCTGATGCAGATGGAGTTCCGTTGCTGTGGAAACAACAACTACCGTGACTGGTTTGAGATTCAGTGGGTCAGCAATCGCTACCTGGACTTCAGCGCCAAAGCAGTGAAAGAGTAAGTGACTTGGTGAATTCTGCTGCCTCAACTCCTATTTTAAACCATAAATTAACCGATGTCTAAAATGTCCGAAACGTCATTAGTTGATTGCATATCAAAGTCATTATAGGTCACTTCACCAATTGACGGTTGAAACAACGATTTGTGAAATAATAATTTGTGAAATCGTCAAGTAGTAGCCTTTTGCATCTTCTCCAATTGTTTTTTTGGAAATAATAAAAATGGTTGTGGAAGCAATTAGTTATTTGAATGAAGACTGGCTGTAGCTGGTCCGGGGGGGGGGGGGGGTGCACAATGTGTTAGATACAGGGTCACTACGGGGTCCTCTATTGACAGGATCATCAGGTGATGGAGGGGGCTAGTGATGACGTGGATGGACTGGGTTATGGAGGCAGAGGTTACTATGCAGTTTAAAGGATAAGAGAAGTGGATGAGGGTGGGGGGGGGGTGCTCACTATGGCAGTATAGCTACCAATAACTAGTTCATTCACCTCAACACATTAGTTTGTCATTGTGGTTTCACGTGACTATGGAGACTATGAATACTACTGAGACTATGAATACTGATTTAAGAATGCTGATGTTTTAAGTTTTTGTGAGTTCAAGTGTTTAAAAGACTACGACCTGTCCTGGTTAACTAATCTCTTGGATTACATTTGCTTGTTGGTCGAGGCTTAATGTCCTCCCCAATCAGTGCATGGCTCTGAAGAGAAGCTCGGAATAGAGTAGAATCACTTGGTCTGATTGGCCCAGAACATCGTATGATATTGGAATCACTGAACATCGTAATTGGCCGTTGATTGTTCTAGTGCTATTTGTGAGGTACTTTGTCACGAAAAACGGACTTACTTTCCACCATCTAGATGACTGATTTCATACCTTTCTTTTGAGTAGACACCATAGCCAATAAAATAAAATAAAAAGAAAAAATTTGGAGTTCAAATCATTCACAAAAATACATGTAAAAAATAATAAATTGTGAACCATGAACAATGTTTGCATCGTGCCAAAAATTATATTTTATATATTAAGTAAATGTATTAGAAATTGAGTAAATGGGTCTCCTCACCTCAAATATATCTATTTTTGTTTGTGTCAATTATACGAGTGACTATAGACATTCACTATCGGTATAAGAAAATATCATCAATGACATTTCAATGACAAAAGAAAAGGTTTGAATGGAAAATGATGGATTAAGGGGACATTTACCAGAGCAAAGAAGAAAAACATGAACTTGGTGACACTTTCAATTGCATTAATTGCACGCTGGTTGTAATTCCTACCTAGATGAATGCTATATCAGTGCATTCCCTTTTAAGGTCCGGTTATGTCATCAGATTTGGTGAGTGAGCCACTCTCTGCCACTAGGGTTAGGGTCGTTAACTACTTAACAAATAAACCAGTTGACTTAACTGAACTGACTTGACCCCTGTGCTCTGCGCTCTCATGCAGCCGCATCGGCAGCAACGTGGACGGCCAGTACCTGATGGACGGGGTCCCCTTCAGCTGCTGCAACCCCAGCTCCCCCCGGCCCTGCATCCAGGGCCAGATGACCAACAACTCGGCCCACTACAGTTACGACCACTACACAGAGGACCTGAACGTGTGGAAGCGGGGCTGCCGCGAAGCCATGCTGTCGTACTACGGGGGTCTGATGAACACCATCGGGGCACTGGTCCTGCTCGTCACCATGCTCGAGGTGATCTTTGAGTCAAAAAATATAAACCACAGATACGTTATTTATATATATATAGTACCTTGACATTCAACAGCTATATTCAGATGGACAGATGTAGAAAGCTTTTTGATTAAGTGTCATTTCTACACAAACAAGTACAAATATGAAACTTCACCAAATACATCTCATAGTTTATTCAAATGTTCTTTCCGGGCCGCTAGGTCAGGGATGGGACAGGCCTGGTAAGAAAGGCTTGAATCCGGGCATGTATGGAGGCTATGGCCTAGTTGGCACCTTGTCCCTGAAAACATGCTCGATTTGTTTTCATTCCTTCCATCCTCCACATTCTCTCTCCCTCCCCCCCATCTCGTCCACACACCTCCACACTTCCCTGCCTTTTTAACATATTGAGACCTTGTGGTGCCTTTGGCACCTGTCAGATTACCCCCCCCCTCCCTATACCTTCCACTTCCTCCGTTAAGAGTAATCCTGCAGGGATCTCATGGACGTCCTCCTCCCTTAATCCCTCCCCTCAGCCTAAATCTCTCCTGGTGATTTTATGGCCTGCAGGCCTTAGTCATGGGGGGACATGCGTGCTGAGTGTGTTGTAGAATCTACAGTCAGACAACAACAGTCTGCCCGTGTCTTCTATTTTTAAACAATCACTCACACTCATCCTTGGGTCTCATGGTAGAATAGTACTACTAGTATTTTTTTGAGAATTCCGCTGTCTTCTTTCTTAGAGGATAAACTGTTGAGTCTGATTGTGTTTTAACGCAACCCAAACGTGGGTTGGGGTATATCAGCACTCAGATCACATGCTCACTTCCCACCACAGTTATATAATGAACCATGGTTATGCAAGAGTTTAAACAGTGACACAACTAGGGGTCTCCTAGCTGTATGATGGATTCTGGCATTTCCTTAACCATTCACTGTCTTTTACTTTTTTTTTTCAGTTCCTTTTAATGTTAGTGGGTTTCAGTTATGATTATCATTTACTTCTCTCATTCTTAATCCAATGTCAAGGAGTGGTACTGCTATTACTACTTCTTCACTACACGACTTCTACTACCGTTCTACCACGCCTACTGCTACTGCTATTACTACTACTATAATACTACTACTTCAACTACCACTCTGCTACTATGACCACTATTATTTGTAGTACTACTACAACTACTACTATTAGCATTAATACTATGTAGTTCTACTAATAATACTACTACTACTACTACTTCACTAATACTACTGCTACTGCTTCTACAACTACTCCTACTACTTCAACCACTATTCTACTACTACTTCTATTACTACTACTACTACTACTACTACTACTACTACTACTACTACTACTACTACTGTTTCTGCTACTAGCTGCAGTGCTCCCCTGAACACTATGATGTCATTCAGGGCTCTTCTAAGAAATGCACTTGTCTGTGGGATCCATTGAAGGTCTGTTCCCCCCCCTATAACCAATCACAGGTGGCTGTGATGATCGGCCTGCAGTACGTGAACACCTCCCTCTCCACCCTGGCCAATCCTGAGGACCCGGAGAGCGAGAGCGAGGGCTGGATTCTAGAGAAGACCATGAAGGAGACATTCACTGACATCATGGCCACCATGAAGGCCATGGGCAAAGCCAATCAGGTGGATGAAGGTGCCGAGGCAGGCGTCGCCACGGTGAGCTGAGCCAGCCCCTCCCACATAAACTGAGATCAAATCCCTCCGACCGGGGTGATTAAGAGGGGTGGTGCGAAATGGATCACACTTCTTTTTTCGGACCAAAATTTTACAGTTGACACAACGCAAAACTTACACACACACACAGGTTTGGTTTTCAGGCGGACCAAAAAACACGAAATGGACATCACTACGGTTACCCCTGCCCCCCCCCCAATAGCATGCTAAACATTTTGACTCCCATCCCATGCCCCACCCCCAGACAACCAGTTTAGTGAGAATTGTCCACTGAATGATGCAATGTAACATGTTTTAAAAAACATCCTTACGTGCTCTCATTTTCCTTTTTTTTCATTGTCTTCTAAAGATCAGTTGAGAGGGAACGTAATGAGCGTGGGGATGGTGGTTGCTATGCAACCCCCCCGCCCCCTTGTCCCGCCATGAAACCAGGTGACAACTTAGTGAGGATACAATAGTCCAATATCCCAAGAAACTAACTTGATTGATCGACGAATGTCTTTAAATCTATAATTTTGGAGAGAAATGTAGCAGATTACATAGACAAACATCCCTTCAATCCAATGGAGACTGGATTTGCGCCTGTGACGGAGTAGAATTACGTTGTTGGTTTGTGTAACGGGGAAGTGGTTTCCATCGTTGTTATAACCGCCCACTCAGGATGCGTGAGAGGATATCCCAGGGCAGGGATGGAGGGCCGAGCCGGGGCCACGGAGAAGGTCAGGAGTTTATAAGAAGAGCGCCAGGACGAGTGTAGAAGTCTCTAGAACTAGCGGAGGACGATCGAGATGGGCAGCTAAGTCTTGCTTCCTGACCCTCACACCATGAACTCAGATCCTATCAACTCCTCACCCTTTTGCATGTTTTCAGCAGCCTCTGTATGTTCCACCCTTGTACACACATTTCCTCCTACAACCGAGTTGCTGTCTTTGTAAATAGTGTAGAAATTAAGATTTTTTTTTAACAATGCAATTCATTTAAATATTTAAATCATTTTAAAATTTGTTTTGCAATCTATACATATATATATATATATACATATCTATATTTTTTGGTCTTTGTGTGTGTTGTTGCATAGAAAGAATAAAGGACTGTAGTGTTGTGTGAAATGTTGCGTGTTGAAAGGATGCTGTTGAGTTGTATTAGACCGCGTAGCTATAGCCCACGTAGGAAGAGCAGAGATCAGGGAGGAAACCTGAGGCAGCTGTGGGGTTCCTGATTAACTCAATAGGATGAGAGCAATTATAGCATTACTGCTTTCACACGGAAACAGCACCACGCTGAACATGCCTGTCACAAGGACGGCGTGCACGTGTGTACGCAGAAACCGAGCAATGGTGTTATTCTTTCTATTCTCAATGGCATACCCAGAATTCTCTGTGGTCACTGATAACAATTAACACCAAACAATCTTTTGAATGAACAAAACTCCTGGAAGATAGCCTACCAGTTGCCATGGTGAGCTGTAGAGTAGTAAGTAAGTAAACATCGTACTCATTCCAAATGCTCTAAAGTTCTCTAAACTGTAAAGCATGACTTTTGGTGGCTATCCTGTGTGATAATTGTGGACAGGAAGATCAGCTCCATCTGTATCTGAGCCAAGACGAGGTTCGTCACAGGCCGCTGTGCGTTAGCGCTGGTATTGAGGACAACAACTCTTTGTGGTATTTGGCCCAAGGCACTTAACCGCCGCTTAGTCGATTAGACCTGTAAGAGGCTTTGGATTAGCATTAGCCAGGTGAACAGGGGAACAGCACACACGTCAGCGGCAGAGGAGCTAGAGCAGAACAAGGGTAAGGAAACATTAGGTGAGTGGAGGGAAAGAGGTAGAGGAGAAATTGATGATATTGTGATAATTGGATTTTCCAATACTAACTCCAACCCTTATTATACTGGGCCCCTACTGAAACATAATTCATGAACACTCATATGTGTTACCTAAGTAAGGCAGGTAACTGCCTTACTTTAAAGATGTATCTTTCATATTTAGCTGGGTGCAGATGTAATCAAGTAGAATGAGATGACCATTCACATGAAGTCCTGGACTCTACATCAGTTAATCATCCAGAGTAGGTCATCATGTGTTTCTTTATCTACTCATTCATAGTTATGGGGCCAGGGGTGGGTCTTAATTGGGGCCACCACCAGCCCCCCCCCCCCCATTGCCATTGAGATTGAGTATTGTCAATCTGACAATGCCAACGCCATTGGATCAGTGAGCTGTGAATTGGTGATGAATTAACGATTTGATCCAATGATGTTGGGAATTCAAAGATGTAGAATGATGTGTTGGAACAAAACAATGTTATTTTGGGGTGTGGTGTGAGAAATGAAGCCCCTGAGTCATACAATCTATTTGCTTTATTTGCATATATACAATAGAATTGTCTGATTTCCCATGGGCCCCCGTAACTGCTTCTTGCCAACCCACTGTGCCACCTCAATAAAAAGATCCTGGAATCGGCCTGCATGGAGCTATCACTGAATGCTTAACAAAAGTAGGAAACACACACACACACACACACACACACACACACACACACACACACACACACACACACACACACACACACAC
>JAOPUA010000072.1:12948190-12960988 GCA_027122455.1 Trisopterus luscus
GTGTGTGTGTGTGTGTGTGTGTGTGTGTGTGTGTGTGTGTGTGTGTGTGTGTGTGTGCGTGCGTGTGTGTGTGTGTGGACTACCCCTGGCAGCTCTTTAATCATAATGACTGTGTGTTTTGGGATTTGGTGTCTAAATATGACACATTACTTGTCTCCTGGGTTATCATAATAGTTTCCCCGCACCACTATAAACAAAGCACAGAGGACACACACACCGTCCCTCCAACTCCCATAAAACATCCAGAATCAGCAGGGATACAAACCCTGTACATATGGCTCTTGCTTGACCTACATTTGACATTCCTAAGCTGCATGCAGTTGAGTTATGAGGAGAAGTGGAGAAAAACACTTGATTAACATACACTTCATCGAGGCACATATACACAATACACGTACACACACACACTCACACACACACAATGAAAACAAAACCACTGCACTGGTTCATGAATCCAGTCTTCCATCTGCTAGCCAAATATGAAAGCTTATATAAATGAGGCAAAGAACACACGCACAGTTCCAATCCACACCCTCACAATTTCAATTCTGAAAACCGATTAAGAACACTCATTTTTGTGCAAATATAATCTGCGAAATAAATGGCCGCTACTAATTCTATTCCCGGTCTAGACGGCGGGTTGCCTGAGATCAGGGAGCAGATTGAACGATTCATCCTTCGAGTCTCCCCAGAGATAGATGTTATGTAGCTACATCTCAAGCTTAATCGCCACTTCTTCATGACAAAACAAGAGACAGTACACGTCCCCAAAGTCTTGTTTGAAAAAGAAAACCTCAAAGAGCAAGAGGCAAAGTTCTTTGTCATCTTATTCTTCCATTCTTCCGTGGCGCCGTGGCTACATTAGATCTAAGACTGGCGAGGGCTTGACCTTGACGTCTATAGCAATCAATATGCACTGAACCCTCAGAGAGCCCGGCCAGCTCTTTCACTTCCCAGTAGAGCCGAAGATTGGAACCCACGGACTCTCTTTTCATTTCAATTAGGCCTCATGCCAACCGTGGAGCCCATTGAAATTTTGGTTTAATTCAATTATTCCAAATCCCATTGGTTCATGTAGTAGCAGCAACCTTGAGTAGAAAACACCTTATCTCTGAGTTGTCAGAGTGCCTGAATGAAGTCCCAAGATCACTATAAACGGGTTAATAATGGGTTACATAATAAAGTGAAACATTAACAAACCTGTTCTGAAAACAACCCTTAACACACAGAGTGGTTAGTGGTGTTCGTTGATGTTCCAAATCAAGTATCGTAACAAAATATAACCTGCCAGAAACTGTATTTCGCTACGATACTTGATTTGGAAGATCAACAAACACCACTAACCACTCGGTGAGTAGCACATTTCTGAAAACGAATGCTTAGGGTTGTTTAAAGGACATGTTTGTGAATGCCCATAGCCTTTCTGAAGCAGGCAGGGTGATTCTAAATGAGCCTAATACCCGAGACAGGACCAATAGTCAAAATTTCTGTGTCAACACCTCCATCCTAGATAAACCAGAAAGGGGGCGCAATGTTCAAAATACCGGAATTGTCCTTTAACATTACCTATTTCATTACCCATTACCCCAGGTGTGCCGCTGACCATCGCCTGGAGCAGAGAGGGGAGTGTAACGAATACCTACCGCCACAGGTCTGATTCCCAGGAAGTTGAGGTCAGTATTCTCCCCAAACAGGTAACCTTCTGGGTGGGTGGAGTCAAACTTCTCTCCTCCCATGATGAAATGACTGGCAAAGTAACTCCCTGCAGACAAAACATAAAAGGGTCAGGGTCAATGACTCTAAACTTAAAAAGAATATAAAGTTATCTTGTATAATAATCTTTCACATTGTACTTGAGACGGATGTCTGTGTTATTGTGACTGATTGGTTTGTTCTGCGACATCAGGAGAATCTTGATCGAGCCGTCTGTTGCCAATTACATTTAAAATGCATGAGAGTGGCTGTGAACATCGCAAATGGACAATATAAATCATACTAATTACTATACGGCCCTGTGAAAAAAAAGTGAAGCATGACAAATGTTTTCTCTTCAACACCATCATTATGCAGTCAAAAAAAAGAGCCTCCACCCAAAGTTTCAAAGTACAAAGCTCACTGTGCTTTTTGAGTTTAGGGAATACTTTGCAGATTGGCTTGTTGTTGTTGGACCGTTTGGGACCGGAGAGTTTGGCCAGATGTTGTTTTGTTGCCAGCGCACTCTTCGTGTTGATGACCAAACTGTTAAATATCACCTAGAGGTTGAGCCGGTGTATAATCAAACACAGCTGATACCATAGTGCTGAACTCATGAATCACTTACTATGAAAGAGAGAGGGCAGGGGGGGTAGTTGTTTTATGTGCCTCTGGGTTTTAGAATGTAACTTTTGGGAAATAACAGGTTATTTGATAGCAAAATGCATATATATATATATAGATATACAGATAGACTGGCTGATGTTGTCAGACAGAAAGACAGACAGACAAGACAGCCTGAAAAATGGGTACATATACATTATAAGAGTCATCGTATTATTTTGTAACAGGTGAGCTGCTTTTTTGACACCAGATCTCAGCACAAGAAGTGGATCTGACAGCTCAGTTTCTGCAGCAACAATTTAGGGATATATGTGTTCCAGATACCATCACAACAACCACTGCAACTGCAACTACAACTACAACCACAACCTCACCGCCCCTCTCTGTTCCCTACACAGAGCTTTTGAAGGCATTAGCACAACACAGGTTTCTGGTGAATGAAACCAGGTACACATTTTCCATTATCACAGGGATCAGGTCACATTTGAATAATTCAATGCTGTTCACACCTTTCTTAGTAACTACTTCAAGCCTCGAAAGCACTAAAATCACAATGTCTCTTTGGGTTTTTACATATTAAATGAATCGACAGATCCTACGCGTTGCATAGGCCATAGTACAGTAGGCATATGTACTGTTAGGCATAAACATCATCTAAACTATTAGTCATCTCAAGATCAATATTAAGCCATGTGGTTGGCGTCACATTTCTTGTATGCAAGATTACGTCTTATCCAACCATGAGTTTTAACCAAGGGATTTTCACAATTCCATACAGCTCTATTCAACATGGATTTGCATTGTGTAACAGTGCGTTGTTACATTTTTAATTTAAATCAAAAATAATCTGGTTAAATGTTATTTATGATCTTAATACAGGCTGCTGATCATGTTGGTCTACAGTATATAGGCAGACCTTTCACTCTACTGAGAATATCAATTTGTGCACTGAATTGGTCTCCTTTCCCGACCAGATGGCGCTGAGTCTCTGGCTCCACAGGTATCTGCTTGCATATGTTGTTGGATAGCGCAATTATTATGACGATAGCATATTAACGGCTTGAACGATGGCGTCTTTTGTAGACGATACGTTGCCCTCCCGTAATAAACATACATACTTTCGCAATGAGAGTTGATCAGGAATCCTCAGTGACCGTACAGCCCACACACAACATGACTATGGACTTACCCGATTTCGGCGGATAACGGTACACCGAATTGGACGGGATGTCCACTTCTTCCACGCCTATGTTCTGTCTGCTTATAAAAGCTCCCATTTCCAGTTGAATTCAAAATAAACGTATTTAGCATAACACTCAATATCCACGATATTAATCGACCGATTTAATTTCTAGTATGTAATCCAGTTCGTGCTGCCATTGCCATTTCCCTCCGGTCCAAGGCCTCTGAATGGGGCGCCCAGTGTTGTGACCGTTGCGGGGATTAGTGGGTTCTGTGACCGCTTATGTCTCCTGGTTGAACGCTGCGGACCGAGACGCTGTGCGGAGGACGACCGAGAGCGAGTCCCTTTAACACCGGAGCGGTTCTATTGTGTGACGGTATCGCATCTTCTTTGCCTGTCGGTTTTTTAAAGAGCAAGTCAAACGAGTCCCCTTGTTTTTTTTTTGCGCTATGTGACACTAAATCGCCACGAACTCAGCATATTCTTCCCGTTTCAATTCACTGCTGTGTGATTTCGATGGTCTTGTTCGACGTCCTGTCAAAGACCACTTCAATTGCTACCCGTGATGACGTCAGGGACAAATCCGGACCGTGGTTTTGCGCAGTCCAATCCAGGAGCTCGCGACGCCTGTTACTGGACCGTCCTACGCCAAACGGGTGATCGACACGGACTGCACTGCAGTGTGTAACAACGAAATGTGTTGTAAAACTTGAAATGCCCTCTTATAATCAAATTTAAACAACTCAACAAATCCTGATCATACTGGCAAATTGTAATTTTTATTATAAAATGTTATCAAATGTTGGCAAAAAGTAAACTACGCCTAATACACATAATATTATCCAACAACCGGGATAATCCCAGTTTACTATTGTATAACGTTGTGTATTCAGCCACACACATTAAATCATACAATGTATCAGAATACAACCGACCGTGGACTATAAATAGTCAACCGCCTGCTAGTGAACGGTCTGCAGTTCCACTCCGAGCCAGACGGGGGCGCCGTGTTCTCAGCGCTCAACTCCAGGAGGGCGACAAGAAGGGAAAGCGTCGACGTGATGCAAAAATTATAAAGTGGAAGCCAGCCATTCTGCCGCCATTTCACGGGAAAGTAACGCGGACAAAAACACGCTGGGGACAAAATATTGAACCATTGCATTGGTGCCGAGAACAAAGGTATTGAATAGTTTAACGAAATCGTGTATTCAATTTAGGACGTAGTCAGATAGCTCAATTCGACTGCTCTAAAATCCTAATTTGGAGCAAAAATGAGCTACGGAAGGCCACCGCCCGACGTGGAGGGAATGACCTCCCTCAAAGTAGACAATCTGACTTATCGGACTTCACCCGAGACTTTGCGCCGTGTGTTTGAGAAGTACGGTCGGGTAGGCGATGTTTATATCCCCCGTGACAGGTATACCAAGGAAAGCCGTGGCTTTGCCTTCGTGCGTTTCCACGACAATAGGGACGCCGAAGACGCGATGGATGCAATGGACGGTGCCCTGCTCGACGGGCGCGAGCTCCGGGTGCAGATGGCGCGCTATGGCCGCCCACCAGATTCCCACTACGGCCGAAGGGGTGGCGGCGGTGCGCCCCGCAGACATGGGGGTTCCGGTAGAAGAAGCAGGAGGTAAATATTTCTGTGTACAAACGTTACCAGTTTATTATCAATGTTCGACATGTGGCGGAGAGTGCGCGTGTCGTCAATGCGTTTATCAAGACATGCGGGATGCAATTGGTTTCGCTTTCACTTGCTAAAGTAAGTCGTTTTGTCTCATGCAGCCGGTCGGGTAGTCCGAGACGCCGCAGACGCAGCCGGTCAAGGAGCAGAAGCCGCTCCCGAAGCCGCTCTCGCTACAGCCGTTCCAGGTCCAGGTCTTACTCCCGATCCAGGTCCAAGTCCAGGAGCCAGAGGAGGAGCAAGTCAAAGTCTGCTTCCAGACCGCGTTCCCGCTCAAAGTCCAAGTCCAAGTCCAGGAGTCGAACCCCGCCATCCAACGTGGGTTCGAAGTCCCGGTCCAGGTCCAAGAGCAGGCCCAAATCTCCAGAGGATAATGGCACAGAGTCTTAACCCGAACCCGGGAACCAGACGGTAGGGTCACAGGCTTTTTCAACGTCATAGAATGGATGTTTCAGATTGCAGTTGTCGCGAGTGCATCTCCTTCGTAGAGGCCCATTCATAACTTTAACAGATAATCCAAGCAAGCATACATAGTCTATTAAGCTGTTTCATAATTAGATAGTACTCAGTCTCTTATGACTGTAGACTCCTGTTATTCTGCGTGTGCTTCAGTGGTTGTGTTAACCACTTTAAAGCACATGCAGCTTAACGTGTACATTTTAGAACGGGACTACCACACCAATGTATATGGTCACTGGCTGTCCAGGCACGTTAGTGCGTGGGAATGTGAGGGCTGGGCGTGCTGTAACCAAAAACGTGCACCTAAATGTGGAATTCTTTCCTCCAAGCTGCGGAACCCCGTTTGCAAAGAGGAGTTGGGGGTGTGGCAGTGTGAGGCAGTTAGTGTGTGGCCGGCCCGTGTGACCTGCCTGGTGGCTGCTGGGGCGCTGCAGGCATTGGCAGTAAAGGAGCAGGTCACCATGGCAACGTTGGCTGCTAAAACGGGAGCCGGTCGCCATGGCGGCGGTGGGTGCCGGTCAGTTGGTGTGTGAGGTGATGGTGGCGAGGTGCGTGCGCGGGACCACAGGCCCAGAGGTACAGGGCAGCTGTACCTGAGGCTGTGGTCCTCCTGCTACTTGCAGAGGGAGCGGAGTCCCCAAGGTTTGTTACTCTAATAACAGCCGTGTGTCAGCCCCAGGGCCCCCTTTCAAGAGGTAGGGTATCTGAGAAGGGGAGGCCTTGGGGAAGGTTGACCGGAAATGCTAATGTTACTGTTGGTGCAGTTGGCATTTCTAGAAATGCCCCACCAAACCTGCGACACCATGTCTAACTACTCTACTACGGGGTTTCAACTATTATGATTAAGCCTGTATAATCCCAGTAGTCAGACTAGCTGAGTGTGTAGGACTGAGTCAGACTGTGAGTCTCATCGTTATTAATCCCATCTATTCTCTTTCAGATCTCGGAGTGGCTGAAGGTTCACAGAACACCAGGAGCCGGGACTGAGCCTCTGGACTGCACTGTTCACCCCCTGATTCCAGACCAAAAGGTCATTGGTCTGAACCCCAATGTTTAAAAGAGTTTCATTTTCGTCCACATGTCCAAACTGTGTTGTGATTTGCTGTGTGCTAACTGTTTAGGGGTGAGCCATTTTAGAAGAAGTGTGTGGTGAGGCAGCTCTCCGTTTTTTTCCACTTCATTTATAGTGATTGCATTTGTGTTGCGTTCTTGCTCGCTTTTCTTTACCCCCGCATCGCAGCTCTTGTTTTAATCCATGTTGGGAGACCCATTTTTACCGATGGGCGTTCAAGTTTGTTCATTTTCTTGTTCAATGTAGTTCAGCTAGACAAGGACTGAGCTGTCAATAGGAGCTGACCTACCCTGTGTAACATGTCCGCTGGTCGCATTGTGTAACGCTGCACCGAGCAGAGAGCGACACGTGTGTACCGGACACTTTTAGGGACTTTTTAGTTTTTTTGCTCCTCCAGCACAACCTTTTTGATCTCCTGATACCTTCCTGTGACTCTAACACTCTCTCCTGTGTATCTTTTGTGCACTAGGCGCAGTTGTGTAGCAGTTGAGTAATGCTGGTTAGCTGGTAGAGGTGATGCGGGGCAGTGCGCTGGTTTGGCGTGTTGCGGTGTGCCGGTTTGGCGTGTTGCGGTGCTGGGCGCCCCCCCTCCCGGGGCTCCACCCTCCGCTGCCGGTTTGTAAAGTCACAGGTGTGGCAAATTGTGTGCCCCTCATCCGCTCATCTACTTCCTGTCATGTGACTTCTCTCCCATCCCTCCTGTGTACACATTCTCGTCCTCCTTCCCTCCCTCCCTCGCCTCCCCCTGTCCTTCCTTCTGCGGAGCTGTTTTCTCCCTCCCTAAAGGTAGCTGTTGGAGTCTAGATGGACTCAAGTAAATCGGTGGAAGGCCAAACTGTTAAGTAGGGGTTGCATTACTCTGTGAAGTCCTCCCATTGTCTTGTGATTGCTTCTGCTTAATGACAATAAAATATTTCATATGCAAGTGAATTGTTTCTCTGACTGCTGTCCTACTCAGGTTCTCATTAATATTTAACTAATTACATTGTTGGGAGCAAAAGGGGTGGGGGGTGTTTTCCTTAAACAAGAACTCCAACCTAAAATGGAAGCCAGCCACTGGCCGTGGGCCAACCCCTCTGTCAACGTAAGCCTGGCTTTACTTCATCATGGACTTTGCGAGGTCCTTGTCAACTTGTTTGTGCAAACGTCCGTTGATGCGATTACCTGCAAAGTAGTGAGTCGCGCGCACGCAACGGGATATCGGTTCACCTGATCCCAGAGTGATGGCGATGACGTCGGCGACCTGGAGGGCGTGTTGAAAGGATATGACGTGCGGTACCCTACGCTGCAGCCCTTAATGTATATCACCGACGCTGATAATGTGGCTTTGGACCATGAGGAAAATCACAACTAAGGAGTGAGGTGTTTTTTTTTTCGTTTTCGTGTTTACCTACACGAGACAGCGCAATATAATAAATAGGTAGCGAAGACCCAATCCAAACAGAAACAGTCGGGTTATATAGCATACTTCGCATACAACACCGCCGCTTGTTAACAATGGATTTAACTTTTTTACTCTGCGCCGTTATTTTCACTCTTCTTGCTATTGTGGTGGCAACGTCCATATTTAATGGTTCGCCGTCCTCGGTTGACTTTGCGAGGAGCTGCTTTGGACCAAAGGATGAAGCTCAGGCGGGATTAGATAAATCGAATGCATGGCAGAACGGTCATATTACCAACAACAAGAAAACGGCTGACGACTGGACTGAAGTTAGTGGGAGTTCACATGACCACTGGGAAGTCGTTAAATCGGTCCGTTCTGTAAGTCTGTCCATGTTTGTCTCGCTATGTTTCGCAAGTTAACACCAATGTGTGTAGTGCACAGTGCCCACATATTCACCACATCATATTCCAACAACAATGATCTATCTGGATGCTGACATTGTAGTGGAAACACTCCGAGTGTCGGGTAGACGTCTAGAGGAGGAAGCTATGGAGAGCTGATCATGGATGTATAATGATATAAGGTGAACTTTGAGACGGAACTGGGTGAAAACAAAGCATAGGCTACACATGTCCTAGTCCTGCTCATTTTTCGCACTTGCATACAGTATTGCGTACCACCGACCGCCTATTTGTTGACCTGCGTTATTGTGGGTCAATCCTTCATTATTATGACATGGTACTCCTCATCTCTCTCGTACGTAATGTCTCGCAGGAGGAATCGGAGTCTCGGCGTAACGCTGTTGAACACGCACCCCCGTCTCAGTCCACTTCCGACGACTCTAGATGCATCCGTCCATCTAGAAGCAAGAGCTATGACCTGGACTCTCCGTCTGCTGCTGCCTCCTTGGGGGTCGGTCGGAGGTCTCTCATCGGGCTCTCTGAGAAGGAGCTCCTAAAGTGTGCTTTTTCTTATCCCCAGACCGAGGGATTCTCAGAGAGCCCTGACTTTGATGGTAAGAAGAAGCATATTGTTGAAGGACAACCCCTATAGGCCTATATTTGTGTTCAGTATGCAGTATTCTTGCCACAGAAATCTCCACAAAGAGATGTAGCTTAATGATGAATGAAAGTTGAATTTGCACTGTGAATGAACTCTGCCATTTCTGAATAGATCTGAAGTATCTTCCGGGACAGGCACGAACCAACCGCATAGAGACCATGATGTCCAAACATGAGCTCGAGGAAGAGCAAAGGTGAGGACTGATGGGTCATGGTTTCAATAAACATACAATTTAACTTGAACTACAAAGTTTTTGTTTTATATGTAACATGGATTAAATACATATCTTCTATTGCCTGTTTGGGGAATTGTATCTAGTCATCACATTTTTATTTGTTTTAATGTAAAAACACCCCTTAGCAATGGTACCTACTACCAGTTCTCTGTAAAGTGAAATGTCTACCAGCTTCTAAACATTGGAATGCTACACGTGTACGCCATGGGTGTTTTGTTGAAGTGTTGGCGTGTCAATCCAGAGTCTTCTGTCCTTGTCTGTGCGATCACTCTCTTCGGCTTAAGGCTAGACTGAGTGAGGCAATATTAGATCTGTGCCAAGCGTCCAGGGTTCAAGGTATCCCAGCTTAGAGGTGTTAGTCTGGGCCATCTCTGGAAATGTTTTCTCTGAATGAACAGTCATTTCAGAGATCAACAGACGATGACTGTAGAGAGGTACACAGAAGAAAATATACTGTATACTAGGAGAAATGGACCTGGGACACACAGTTTAGAGTCATTCTGTAGATCCAGGTTTCATATTTGTCCCCGCATCCACTGCTTTTATGTTTGCGAACTTTGCATATAGTACCCCACAGACTTAACCTTTTTGTAGGCCCGACAAACATTAAAGGAGAATGGGTATGTGTGGTAACGTTCTGTATGTCTGTATGAACATTTATTTGATGCTTAACTGGTAGGCTAAGCCCCAAAGCAAACAGCCTCAGTGTGTCTTACCTTCTCCTGTGGCCTGGTGCCAATATTCCACTGCTTTGGGTATCTGTTGGTCCGTTGGGGCCGGTGCTTGTTGTTCTCCTGTGGAGGTGTTGATTTAGGGAACCTTTAGCTGCTGACTCAGTGTGAAGGTGAACTAGTCTTTAGTTAATTCCGCTGAGGGTTGTCCCTTATTTGGCCTCAAAGCGACACCAAACGATGACCGGCGTTGCCGAGCAGTTGGCTCTACAGAGGCATGATGTCATCATTTGAATATTTTTTGACAGCTGGCACATTAGCTTTTTTTCTGGCATAACATCATATTGGGTTGTTTATGCTGATTAAATAGCTAGCAAATATTAAAGGACTTCTATTTAGAATTGATCGTGTAATTGACAGTTTTATCCTAATTTTTGAGGTTAATCCTGACACTTCTACTACTGTAATGCGGTTCTGTGTTTTCAAAATCCTTGCCTAGGGGATTTTGTTTGCACCAAATAAAGGCCATTAACCATTAATTTACTTGCTCCATGGACAGTTTGAAAAGTTGAAAAGGTTAGACAAGGAGCTCATTGATGTACACTTTATTGTGCATCTGCAAATATCTACCTATCCTGCTCCTAAAGCAAGGCCAAGATGGTCCTCATGGAAATGATGGAACTCTATATGACTAAAAGTTCTTTGCTTAATAAAACATAATCTCATAAGCCATGAATGCACTATACGCATATAGAAATAAAATGCATTGTGAAGTCTATTCTAGATGCTCTACATGCTGAGTTTATTGTGTCTTCCCAGGGTGCAACGGGAGCAGCTGGCGGCCATCTTCCAACTGCTCCGAGAGAATAAGGAGACGTTTGGGGAGGTTTCAGAGGGGGAGCTGGAGGACCAGTTCAGGCTCTACTCCACCTGAGGCCTGTCTGTGACACTACACCCCCTCACCCCCCGCCTCCTTCCCTGTGAACCATCTGCCATTGAGATCTATGAGCTCTTCTTAAAGACTGTTCCGTCTGATGAGTACCGTACGTTAGGAAACGTTTACAGAAAGACATGCAAAGCAGAATCAGAACAATACTGAATACTCATCGTCGTCCTTCTGTTCGTTCAGCCCCTTCCACCGGTAAACCCCAGGTTATGTACAGTAAACTTAGCTCAGGACGTTCTTTGATAAATACCAGACTGTAAATAAGACAAATTAATTGCATAGTTTGATTAGTTTCATATGAGATTTAGTTAAAAGTAGTGAATAACATATTCACGTGTAATAATATGTATTTTATGTGTTGACCTTTTTTTTCATGTTGTTCATTCTTAATGTATTAAATTGCCATGGGTAAAAGACCTGCAAAGCTGCTTCAGTATGAACTGCTAAATAAATAGGGGAAAGTTGTGTAAAGATACTGTGCGTGCGTGCGTGCATGTGTGTGTGATATGCCTTCATATATTTGCTAGGAAATGATATGCTGGTTCTTTGAGTAGTCATCACTCCATAACTAAACCAGCCACATCTTGTACATGTGACCTTTATACATTTGAAGCACAAGACATTTGGGCCTCTGAGGGGCGTGGTGAACTAGGTACACAAACCACCAGGGTTTAAAACGTTTGCTCAACAGCGTCAAGCAGGACACTGTGATGGCTTCTCACGCCGTAAGAAGGATTGTCACAGTGCTGATAATCCTCACCATAAGCATATGCTTGTACATGAGACAACAGCATTTGAAGAAAGCCGGGTGAGTTCTAAGAGTAACACCCCTCCTGGTTTTGTATGTTCACAGGAACATAGTTCTGTTTACAATGTTACTGTAGATCTGGATAACATTGGGTGATTAATGCTGATATATTTTGCCCTACCTCTGTGAAGTGTCCAACAATTTTGGAGAACCCACTCCGAGGAATCAAAAGATAAGAAGACAGAAGAGCGGACCCCAGAGTCGGCCCTGGAGGACAATGAAGAGTTCATCACTATCGAAAAGGCAGAGCGGGTCACTAAAAACGGTGTACAGTTGACCACTAAAGACATTGAGTTGCAAACTGATGGGAATGAAACCATGTTGATTCCACACATGCCAGAGAGGTCTGTAGGCTCGGACCCTGAGACCCTCATTCCTCTCCTCAACAAGAAAGACTTTCGGAAGTTGCCCCAATGGGATTTTGAAGATGTATACACAAGAAATGACCAGCCAAGACAGATGGTATGTAGTTGGATCTTATCCATTGTGAAATTTAACCGGGAAATCATACCTATTTGGCTGGGATATTGACTTAGTTGCAACTCAAGGGTGTTATTCCATTCCATCTTTGATTACGTTATGGTTCCCGATGGTCAGTTTCTTCTCTTCAATTATTTTGTGCTTCATCTGGTAGTAAAAAACGAAACAATATCAGCTATTTCTTTAGGGTTAGGGTTAGTGTCACCATTCAAGTTTTTGTCTCTTTATTTTGTAAGACATGTCCCCTGTCTCTGCGGAAGTCTGAAGATGCAAACTTCACAAAGAACTTTATTCCAAACATCAACTTGTTCATGTACAACAGGACTGTCACTGTGAGTGAGTGGAACAGGCTCTCCCACTTTAACAATCCCTTTGGTTTCATGGGCTACGACTACAGAGGTACGTAGGGAGTTCACATTAGTTAACCCACATATACTGGTGCTTTTCCATTTCATCCATTAATTGTATGGATTACAGGTTTGTTTTGTACTTTATCCA
>JAOPUA010000072.1:12983355-12995855 GCA_027122455.1 Trisopterus luscus
ACACACACACACACACACACACACACACACACACACACACACACACACACACACACACACACACACACACACTTTTGGTAGGAAGAGTCTCTTTGTACTGCAGTAACAGAACCAGATTAATAGAGCATTGCTGAACGGTATTGAGCAATATTAGTAGGAGAAATAATAGTTTAAATACCTGCCCCGTTTCCTCAAATCTTTTTCTGTCAGCACTGTCGATGACGTAAATCTGAAACACAATGGTGGGTTTCTTGAACTCATGGTAGCCTGGCCAGTCGGCATGCACTAAACACAGGGCCTGTATCTTAGAATAACACAATAAAAACATAGCCCAGAATATACTCACTAGGACATCAGTGTTCTCAAAGTAGTTTCTCCAGTACGGTCTGATCTTCCTCTGGCCTCCAATGTCCCAAACATTCAGCTTAAAACCTTGAGACTGCACGCTTTTTATGTTGAAACCCTGAATCGTTTCAAACAACAAAGAAGAGCTTGTTTCCCTTGCACATGTCCGGAAGATCAACAGAAACAAAACGATGAGACGAGTGACGATTGTTAGTACTTACATAGGCATGACTTCTAGTTGGTAGAGACCAAAACGAGATTATAAATGTGTTTATACCTGTGTGGGTGTGATGTGGCTGATGTCCTCGGACGCTAGCTGCTTGAGCAGGGTCGTCTTCCCTCCATTATCCAGACCCAGTAAGAGGATCCGAACCTCCTGGTCTGGCGTGCTCTTCAGTTTGCGCAAAATCGACAGCAATCCCTGCAACGAAGCCATCGGGGGAATACATCAGTAAGCTGAGCCGAATCCACCATCAGATAGTACTTGCCATCGAACAGGGGCAGGCATTGTGGTGGTAAAATGCTTTATAGTGGCTGTGGAGCGGTACTCCTTCCAACAACACCACAGGCCAATGTCCATCCTTGCCTAGTTTAAAGGATGCGCTACCGCGCTTAAATCCAGGCTTACAACAGTGGATCTTCTGTCTGACTGGTTAACTCAGAAAGTGTATGCTAGTGTGATATTCGAGATCAAGTGGGGGTGGCTGGTACACAACAGATCGGGACTTACACGTAGCTTGTCCGCTAACGGGCTAGGCTAATCTCCCATGACAAATGAACGGAGCAACAGGAGGAGGCGTTTGCAGTAAAAAATCTGTAATTATCCTAAAGACGCCGTGCCGCGGACGCCCAGGGGGACCAAGCGAATACAGCGTATTCTTACTGTTGTCAAGTCGACACACACCGGAGTGCTTATTTCAAAAGGAATATCCAAATATCACAATAAATGAAACTCACCATCTTGTTGCCTTATCTCCCCAAGACGCTGCCGAGGTTACTAGGGGTGATGACGTACCACGCTCACGGCGCCGCGTGCCTCCGTCGTCCGCCGGGCAGCGTTGCCAGATTTGGCCAGATTTAACGCCCAATCTGGCAACAGAAGCTGCAGGTTTGTTGTTTACATATACAATACATATATTGTCCGAAATGCATTTGTATTAATATGTATTTATATATGTATATTTACAGCATTAGTAATTCTAAAGATGTCATTCCTGTACATCATTTTCTATCTTCGAAATAGTGTGGTAATGCTTGTCTTATTGTCGGGAATTCATAATTATTCCATTAACAATCAAGAATTATTATGCACTTAACTGTCAACTGGATGACCTGCATAGATCTTCGACTGGGAACTGCCCCGATCTCTGATTGGACGACAGTTCGCCACGTGCACATACAAGACCCATAGATTGTTTAACTGGTTATTTTGTAGCACGTTTAAGAAGACTCCGAGAGGTACGTAGACTATTTTGGGGGTTTCGCATTATACCGCGGTTCATTTTATCGGCGTGACATACAACTGCTATGTCGATTCTGTGTGGCATACGTATCCAGTTATGTGAGTAGCAGTTGCATCACCCTATGTGGTCCGACTCCCTGACGTTAGCCTACACATCTACCAGGGAAACAGACTTGAGTTAAGAAGACAGCGTATTCGATCAAACTTTTCGCAGGCTTCGCTGTTGAAGTTGGGTTAATGTGTGCATCGGCTGGTGTTGTGTTCAGTGGGTCGATTTATGTGCAGCATTCTGCAGTACAGTTTGACAGGAAGCAAATACTACAAGTAAAATTGTTTTAAAGATAAACTTCGCTTGCAACACGACTTGCGTGTGTAGTTTGTCAAGCAGAGGGAAAGGCCACATTATGCCAGCCCTGACATGTGGCCAACAATTTCTAACTGGTTTTTCGTATTGCAGTCTGTAGCATAGTATACGTCCGTCCGTCCCCCCCCCCCAACAGCTCTCATTTGGCTGTAGTCGGCCTTCTAAGATAGACACCGCCGTTTCTACCAGCTGCAGCCTTGACCCTCATCTGAAAACAAACAGCTCCAGCTCCAGCCGGTTTGATTCCCGTAGGTTTGAATCGGCCTCAGGATAGGGGTGCCTCCAAGCGCCCCCCCCCCATTGGAAAATCTCATATATAATGGTGCAATCATTGTAATGTATAAATTGTGCTTTTCCACAACAGTTTTCTTCTAGGGAGATTCCCCCCGATCCCCCACATTTAATATGTTCTGCAGCTGCCGTTGCATCCTCTCCTGACTATCTGTCCTTTTGGCTGATGTGTTGTTTTGTTGTTTGCCTCTGTGGTTTGATAGGGAATTGCTGCTACTATGTTACAATCATAGACTGTAGTTACAATGCGTTGATGCGGGCCCGTGACACCTTTCAACTGGATTGTAACAAACATAAATCAAAGGCTTGAAACTATCGAACGACTTTTTGGCAGATAACGGTTGCTGGTCAATGATTTCTAGTGTAAATCCACTCAAGAGCAGTGGTTAGGAAGGGGCAAACTTGGCCATTGACCTAAAGTTCAATTTGACCCCTGGATAAGTTGGAAAGAAGAATATCCTTCTAGTGTCACATTTAGTATGTTTTCTATGATCCAAGTCTGGATTTAGTTACCAGGAAGAGTCTGCACCTTGCACTTTATTGTTCTTTATTGTAGTAGCAAAACATTGCATTATGTCCTCCAGGTGTCGACTGAAGCTTTTGGAAAGCCAATTTTAGTTGGAGCTTGCAGTGGTGAAGAGAACAGCAGCACCATCATGTCTGGGGGCTCGTTTGACATCGACGCACCACGATGGGACCTAACCACGTTCACAGGGCGACTGAAGCACTTTTTTAACATAACGGATTTCACAACAGCGCTTTTGCCGGATTCACGCCTGGACGAGGCCAAAGCGTTGGTAGAGAGCTGCAGGTAATCTTCCCTCATCGTAAATTGTGCCCACAATATTGGCATCATGTAGATGCCATGCAGTGTTGTATTGCATTCATTTATATAGTGTCTGTGCTTTGATTCTACCTTTTTTTATTTATCTCCAGTATGGTTGATCAAATAATAAAAATATGTAGTTTTTTTTTCCCAACATATTGATATTGCTTGTGAAATATAACCATCAGTTGCGTATGAACGTGAATCTCTGGACTCTTGACTCCACTCCTGACTCCTGCAGGGCGGGCTCAGTTCCCCCGGGAACCCCAGAGGAGCAGCTCCACTACGCCAAGAAGCTCTACGACTCTGCCTTCCACCCGGACACAGGGGACCGCATGAACATCATCGGCCGCATGTCCTTCCAGGTCCCCGGGGGCATGGCCATCACCGGCTGCATGTTGCAGTTTTACAGGTTTAGAAACACACTCATGGCATGCACACACACAGCCAGGGACAATGTGGTCATGTTTGGCGTTGTCCTCCTAACCCTCTTGTGTCTTCGCCTCACCACGTCTCCCTCCCAGGACCGTTCCTGCCGTGGTGTTCTGGCAGTGGGTCAATCAGTCCTTCAATGCCCTGGTTAACTACACCAACCGCAACGCCGCATCGCCCATCACATCCAAGTGAGAAACATGCAGGGGGAGACAGAGTGGACAATGCACATGATTAGAGCCCTATGAGGCGGTTCCAAGCAATGCTTGTGGTTCTGTAAATAGTCAAGTCGATTTCACATTGCATTGTCACTGATTGCCATAAGTATGTTATATCACAATATTATATGAGGAGAGAACAGACCATGGTTATAAGGCTACTGTTAGCTTGAATAGCTTAGTGCATGGATGGTATATGCCCCTGTGACTGGGTGAGCCGTAGCTAGGATCAATAGTTAGCCTTAAGTCTGCATCTCTTTAGTTTCTCCCAGAAGTAGGTCACAATCCCCCATGCTGTTGGTTGTGTCGCGTTGCTGTGATAACCTGTGCTCTCACGCACATATTTCCACAACCTGCAAATGCACGGGCTTTAAGATTTAGGAAAATGTTTTGAAAAATGCTTGTTAATTAGGCAAAGTCAGTTATTCACAGGACTATTGGAAGGGAAACCAACTAAGTATTGCGTTAAGCTGATTATAATTGGTTCTGATACGTGTTTATGTGGTCTTGCCCCACGTTAATCCATTTGTCATGCTTTGATTTCTTTTTTCCATTTTCATGTTTATATTCCAGCCAGATTGGAGTAGCCTATTTAACCGCCACCACCACAGCCTTGGCCACGGCCGTCGGACTCAACCTCTATACAAAGGTATGAATCCTCCTATTCCCCTTCAAACCCACCCTGAAAACAGTGTGCTGTGTGCACATACCCTAAGAAAACAAACCACTGGGATCTGATGGGTACCAGACGAGCAGGTCCTCTTCACAAGCCTCTGACCTGCTGATGCTGTTGTCTTGCAGAAAGCCCCACCCCTCGTGGCCCGCTGGGTCCCGTTCGCAGCTGTGGCCTCGGCTAACTGCGTCAACATCCCCATGATGAGGCAACAGTGAGTCAGCCGGTTCTGGTGTACCCCAGTGTTGACGGAGCAGGAGCCGAGTTATTTATGTGGTTTGGTTTTAACGAAGGTTATTGAAATGTGGATGTTGGCAGAGCAGTTAGTCTGTTAGAGGAGTGATCTTGGAAGTACTTGCCTTTTATCTGCCAATTATTTCAGTTGATCTTTATATTATTATTTTGTACATGTTTTATCTTGTGTATGGTTCTTTTTTATATTTGTATTTGTCTCTTCTCTCAGGGAGATCCTGAATGGCATTGCAGTCACAGATGAGAATGGAAACAAGCTTGGTCACTCTAAGGTAGGTCTCTCAGCTTTGGTTTGTCTTTATTTTCAAATGGGAGCATCTAGGTCTTGCAACCACCAGCTTATGCCTTATGCACCTGGATAGAGGATCACTGTTTAAACTATTAGGACATTGGCTTATCGAAAGCTTTAGCGCAGTACCTGCTAGGAGGAAAGCTGACGCGGCTAGAGATCACAAGTTCGGCTCTGGTCAAAGCTTTATTTTTTATATATGTAGGTATATATTCTTTCATTCGATTATTTTATTTTTTCTCTGAAAAAACGATTTCATTCAATTTAAGGATTGTAATGTAAGGAAAATACAAAGGGGTGGTGATGACCATTGCGGGACACTCCAGAGAGGTTTATCCCGCTTATACCCCATTTACCAACTAAATTTCATCTATAAAATCATTGTGGTTTTTTTTATCGACTTCACCAGCTGAAGTTTAAATATACTTCGACAGAGCTATGACCATATTGTCTGCACCTGGTCAAGAAAAAATCTGGTAGAAACTTGTACTTGACCGTTGTTTTAAATGTACTGATTGGAGCGTTATTAACCAAAAGGAATTAATGCTGCTTTTCGGCATGATATTTTCGAGTGGTTAATTTAAGGTATTGGGGAAGACCTGGTTAAATGTAAATTCTGGCTAGTCTCCAGGCATGAGCACCTAGGTAACAGAAGGGCCACTTTTTGTGCTGTAGTCTCTGCTTTATGACGTAACCCTTTTGTTTTACTCTGTAGAAAGCAGCAGTTAAGGGCATTTCTCAAGTGGTCCTGTCACGGATTACAATGGCAGCGCCTGGCATGAGTATGCACATTTTTTGGTATTTTAGTAGTTTTGCATCCTTATGTGCATGTCTATCATCGATTAGTTGGTCTGCATTGTTTACGTTTTGGTCTTATTTTACCTTTTTCTACCAAACTTAGTTATTCTTCCAATCATTATGCAGAGGCTAGAGAAGTACAAGTTCATGCAGGTAAGAACCTCAGCCTACACTGCCACGTCTCATCAAATGCACACCAATAGATGTATTATGTATGTATTGTATAGCTGTATTTATATTTTATCTATTTTATTTTCTTGTTTTATAGAAAATTACATATCTTCATGGGCCACTCCAAGTGATGCTGGTGGGCGTGTTGTGAGTAGGACGGCAGAAGAAGTTCATATTTTTTGTAATGTGTTTGAGTAAGGCGGTTCAGACTGATCCCAGTGGTTTGTTTGTCCCCTCCAGCCTGGTGTTCATGGTACCGGCCGCCTGCTCCCTGTTCCCCCAGAACTGGTAACTAGCCTGTAACACATGTTAAATGTTTCATGATCCATTTGGCCACGACTTATCATTAGTCATCACTGATTGCTAGTTGGATCGCAGGTTGGATGACAATTTCTCTAACTGGTTTCCTTCCCCCCCCAAGCTCCATGGCGGTGTCGAAACTGGAGCCGGAGTTGAGAGACTCCATCAGGGGGCGCTATGGCGAGAGTGTACAGCACGTCTACTTCAACAAGGGCCTTTGAAGAGGAGGCTACTACTGTGTCTCTGATATTTGATGCCATGACAGTGACGATGCTGTTGTACACGGTGCTTAGTAGTGATGGTAGTGGTTACAAATGGCTTATACCTTTCTTCCTCTCTCTCTCTCTCTCTCGTCTATTCGCGGTGCATTGTTATTTCATCTTTCCTTTTCGGTAGTCCTCCTCCTTCAGCTGACCTGACTTACCTTGGACCAACCGTTGTTGTCAATATCCTCGTCAATATCCAAAATGCATGGTATGTCGTTGGCCCTCACGATAAACCAAAGGATCACACCTCAGGAACATCACAGCATGTTGCTGGAACAATTAAGCTAAGAGGGATGAAACTGAACCAGAAAGTATTCTCTCCACCCTAGCCGCTATGACTTATTCAAACCCTAGTTGGTGACAATACACGTGGATGCATCATGTTAGTCATCATGACAACATGGGTGTGTTTCATTTTGAAGATTGATAATGTTCCAGTACTAACAATGGGAGTTTCCTCCTTTTCAATGCGTTATACCTCAATGAGGGCCTTGCCTTACCTGTGAGCCGTTGAAAAAGGACTACTGGTATCAGACTGCTCTTTGTACACCATTGTCATTGTTTTGAAATGGTGATTATTAATTTCCCTTCAATTCTGTGCCTCTTTTGTGGTGGGTGTGATGCTACTGCCATGCATTAATTATTGACAGATTTTACTGTGAATTCAATATTTTTTATGCATGGGTTTATGGTTGAAATCAGGCTGTTCAAACATAAATCGCCAAATCTAAAAAATATGGTATTGTTTATTGTGGACTTAATAAGCTATGTTTGGAAATCTTTCTTGGTCTTATATATGCGTATAGAGGGCCCTCCATAGAAAATATACCGTTCATTTGGATGCAAACTATAAAATAATATAAAGCAGAATGAGATTTGTCTATACCTATATTAGGTCTCATTAGAGATAGATATCGTTATAGAGATATACATTTTAAAGAACATAAATTCCTCCTGCCTATCCTACCCTTGATGATGAAAATGCGTTCATGGTTGTATAATAAAACAAGGAAAATATATGCAGCATAGGAGCTGCCTGAACAGGAACCAGCCAATAGCGCGAGCGCCCACAGCTGGACATATTGTTACCAAAGGGGGCGGAGTCGGGAGGGCAGCTTTATAAAAACGCCTTGATCCCTTAACAAAAACAGTCCCACTAGACAGGCTGGAAACCATATAGGTCCGAACGTTGACAACAGGCTGCGTTAACTTGCACTGTTTCTTTTTGTGCTGACAGTATTCAAACTAGCTGAAGTATTTAGTCAATCCGTTTGCGGAGATTGTGAGCACAGCCCGCCGCGAGTGTTGACATCGGTAGGTCTTTTGCAACAGGGCTCTTATTGGATCTTGCTACAACGTTCTGCGCCATACATAGTGACAAAGAGACCACACTAAAAAATGCCGTTTTCAATGAACGGCTTGATTTGCACGCTGGCAGTGTTGATCCTGTGGCGGGCAGAGGAGCTAACAGAGGCGTGCAGCTGTGCCCCGGTGCATCCGCAACAGGCGTTCTGCAACGCGGATGTGGGTAAGTAACGCAACCCTAGTGCGCAGCAGCATTAACTGTTGTTTACATAGTTGCAATTGCATTGACCCGTGTGATTTGATGTTTCTCGGAATTTAATAATTTATTTATTCATCACTCATTATCCCGCCAATCATTGGTCTGGTTTGGTTGGGAAGGGTGTTGCTGCACAAGGCCATATGTCCCATAACAGTTAGGGGAGTCATTGCATGGCATTCAAAAAAATTGGCACGTAAACTCATGGCAGTCGTGTTGATCCTTAGATTACCTTTATGTTGAACTTGGGCCGTTTAATATTCATAATAAAGTAAATAAAAAATGTATGTATATTTGCTGTTCTCTCTAATTTGACACAATGATTTACAACTGCGCGCGCTGCGCGCACAAATGCGCATAGACTCATTCAACTCTTATCCCAAGCTCGGTTTGTGTCCCCTTGGAACAACGTTTTGATTTTGTCACAATACGGATGACATTCTCGGATATATTGGATGGCCTAGTTAGTCGGACCTAGAACGCAGTCTTTAATTGGTTATTCTATTGTTGTGATTACAGAAGGCAACAAGGCCCTCTTTAAAAGGAGCTATGCATGTTTACCAAGGCCCTTTTGGTGTTTATTGAAGACTGGACGCGTTTCCAGTAGCCCCCAGGACAACGTGGCAGAGAGACGGCCCGCAAAACTGTACTGGGGGGGGGGGGGGCGGCAGCCTGGGTGACAAGAGAGGGACACAAAGAGGAGAGTCAATCTGCGTACTGAGAGGAATGTAATGACAACTCCTTAACCACGGAGTCAAGCCACCAGCTCCCTGCCTTTCCATCGCTTCTTCCTCCTCCCCAAGTCCCTCTCTTCTCTCGATCTTTTCTTTGAGGAGTGGTGCAGGACAGGAATTGTAGGAATGTTGCTGGGGTTTTCCAGACTTTTCCCCACGACAAACACACACACACCCTCAAAGTGGGGACTTTCAATAAGCAACATCAAAGTTGCTGCACTGGTAGACTGGTAGTTCACACCTCATTTACACATGTACACAGATAATACCACCTCCCTGCCCAATGCTTGGGCAGTATTCAGAGCGCTTGGATTGGCTCTCGTATCAACGTGGACGTTCTGAAGCCATCTGGCGGCACATCTGGCCAGGGCATGCTCTGGAGGAAATGGCACAATAAAAAAATCACTGCCGTCACAAATATGCACAGTATTCACTAAGAAAATGATTCCAGGGAATAATTCTCTTTCAGGGACACTCCTTGTTAGTCTTGGGCCCTCATACCTTCCATCACAAACTCCCCACATAGCCCGCATGATGATGCATTTCATGCACGCCCACAAACAGGTTAAAAATAACGTTGTTCCTCTTCATTAATGACCAATGTTCTGACGTGACTCAGTCTCTGTGCTGGCAAGTCGAGAGCTTATGATGTGTCAGAAGGGTTTGTGTGCCTTTAGTCAACAGTTTGAGGTAAAACTGTGGTTCTTTTAAAGCCATTGCCTAGTCCTCTGTGGCCTGGCCTTGGTATAAGCGCTATTGAGAACCCCAGTCCACTAGGAGGAGGAAGGCCTGGGTCATGCAGCAAAGACGTGAAGGGTCAAAGTAAAGGTGACGAAGATGATAAAAAAAAAAAATCCTGCTATGTGGGTATGTCTGCTACCCACCATGAATAACCATGAACTCTGGCGTCGTGTGTGTGTGTGTGTGTGTGTGTGTGTGTGTGTGTGTGTGTGTGTGTGTGTGTGTGTGTGTGTGTGTGCGCATTATGTTTTGTACACTGTCCCTCTCTAAACGCTGAGTCGGCAGATGAAGTCCGTCCCACAGTGTGTGTCGTCGTGTTCATCCTATGTCTGCATGAGTGAGTTGGTTTGGTTAGGAAATGGAGCTGGTATCAAAACGGAAGTGTGGTGTTTGTATAGAGAACATGAAGGATTGAGAACAGGAGAGGCCTTGGGTGGACATTGGGTTACACAGTGGCAGAATCTTGGGTATCATATTATCTCCATTCAGAGATATTGATAGGGTGGTTCATGTTATGAAGTCCACTATCTCATAACTATTGTCTTCTTTCTTCTAACATCAAAAATGGTAAAACCTTATTGGTTCAAAATCGTTATTGTCAACATATGTGGTGATTTTAAATTATGCAGGTGAAACATGTTATTCAACTACAAAGCAGGAGATCCTACTCCTAGGCTAGATTCAGTGTGGTGACTTCAGTGTTGGATGCAGTGGTGACTTCAGTGTTAGATTCAGTGTTTGCTTCATTTTGAGCTTCTGTGTAAGCTTCATAATTGACTATCTTCTGTGTTGACCACAGTGTTAGCTTCAGTGTTGACCACAGCGTTAGCTTCATTGTTGACTACAGAGTTTTAGCTTTAGCCCTCAGATAGTGTCTTCGGGGCCACATAAGGGAACTATATAATGGACCTATCATGATTTAGCTTCAGCCCTCAGATAGTGTCTTCGGGGCCACATAAGGGAACTATATCATGGACCTATCATGATGAAGGCTTTCATGTTTCTTGAATGCCGCCACAAGGTTCACAGGGTTTTATGCTCAGCTGATTTTTAACTGCAGCCAGTTCAGTGGCATAACGATTAGAGGCGGGGAATGTTAGCCAGTAAGCTGCATTATGATGGTGTTGTCGTTATCAAGCATAATCATTTGATCTTAATCATTTACCCTTACAGTGTATTCATGGAAACAGCCACAGGGATGGGTCCCGTTGTTAAGGTTTGGAAGCTGCCTAATATCTATATCTACAGTCTCTAAATAACAAGGTTTTGGACAGGCTACCAGTGAGTCAGATGTGCTCAGTCAGCAGAGTGTGTTCCTTGTCGGGGGGGGGGGTAAAAAAAGATGTGTATGCCGAGAGAGGAGCAGTAATATCTCTTAAGGTTGTTTATCTAGTGCTGGTATAAGCTTGGTCTTGTAAGTTCTGTTAGTTGGCACAATGAGGGGGTTTGCAATGCTAAGCTGGCCTTGGATCTTGCAGCACCTTGTTTGTTGCTTTAATGTAAAACAAGCCGTTTCTGACCCTGAGCAAGACACCTCACCCTGACTGCTCCTAAACGAGCTGGCTGTTGCCCTGCATGGTTGACTCCACCGTTGGTGTGTGAGTAAGTCGCTTTGGATAAAAGCGTCTGCTTAAATGTAAGTCAACAAAACCAAAACAAAACAGGGAGCGCTCCAGTTGTTTGTTCCAGTTGTTGCTTTCAGACCTTTGGTCTGAGAAGACTTCCCCCATCCAGTCCAGCCCACTCGGTCTTTCCTTCACCTCGCTCCCTTTGAGTTTCTCAGGTTCAGCTGGATTTCATGGAATCCAGGGAACATAGCTTCCTCCCAGAGTCCCTCTCTCTTGCATGTTTCCAGGCCCCGTTGGTCTGTGGGAGGGGAGGGGGATGGTTGGGGGAAGGCTGGGATAGGGGGTGGTGGTGGTGTTGGGGTGGGGGTGGTGCTGGTCGGTGCTTGGCAAGGCCCCAGCTGCACTATGATAGCATGCCAGAATACACAGAGATCAGAGGTGGGGATGGGTGGGGGGGTTCGGGAAACCAAAGCTAGCGGCCACAGCCCCGCTCATTCCCACAACTCTCCCCATGAAGTATATTCCTTCACAGCTAATCATACATTGTACTTCAGCTTGCACCGCATCATGTTTTTTTGGCTCAGCAGTTCGTTATTAGTAATACAATATCTTTTTTGGTTCTCTCTCTGACAGAGAAGGGTTAACTAACTGTTGCCTGGTCTGTAGCTTGCTATGTTTAGTGCTTTAGTGCTCCTTGAAGAAGCTCAGACCCAGAGCAGTGTTTGGAGAACGGAGGGGTAGAGGTAGAGGTGGATGGGGGTGGGGGGGATCCCGACTCAGTCCATAGTGTTCACTCTCACCCTGTGTGTGAGGTTTTCCTAGTATCTCTGTAGCTATAGATATGTAGTATGGATTTTGTGCTTTCTCTTCTGTGAAGTTTAAATAAACTTGAGAGGGAGACAAGGTCCAAACATGATGCGTTGATAAAGTTCCTTTGAGTGTTTGTGTGTTGTTTGTGTTGTTTTTGGAGTGTTGGCAGAGTTAACAGCTTTAATTTTCAAACAGTTTTTGTTCGCTGTCAAGTTAAATTCACTATGCCTAAAAGTTATGCCAGAAATGTAAAAAGTATAAAATGGCAACTGAATTACTTTTTCTAAAATGTATCAGAAATAGTGTGCTTGACAAACTTTCTCTTGCAGAACCTCCTTTTCAGAGGTGCAAGTGAAGCAGGGGGAGCGAGCAAAAAGATTGGTTCCTGTTCACTGTTGT
>JAOPUA010000072.1:13063321-13074004 GCA_027122455.1 Trisopterus luscus
ACACACACACACACACACACACACACACACACACACACACACACACACACACACACACACACACACACACACAATAGTTTTCCTATCTAGATCTTAAACATCACATACAACCTGATCTGACTCGGAGATTGAGTGTTAACTGTTCCCCATCTGGGTCAGTGACAGGGCAGGGTCGTCATGCATGTCCCTTTGTCCTTTAAACCTACAGTAACCGGTTTAGGTCATTGGCCTGGTACAGCTGGTGGGTAGCTGTTGTGGATGTGAAAGGATGGATGTGAAACTCACTCTGATACCGATCACTGACAAGAAAACCAAAGCCAATCATTGGTCTTTTACCAGGAATTAACTGTCAGCATGGGGTAACCGATTAAAATGGAGAGTTCTCAACGGAACATACCAGGAATAAGATATTTCATGCCTTTCACACTTTTCCAAAGCTTTGTGAGCAATTCATGTGCAGTTAAATCAATAACCTCTCAAAATGTAAAGGTTAGTTAAAGAATAATTGGGTAAGCATTATAATCTAAAGTAAACACTATATATTATCATCAAGTAATAGACCGTAGGCAAATTTACACAGAAAATGAATGGAGATTGTGTTTTGACGCGGTTGTGTGACCATTCAAGTGGTTTGTAAGACCTCAGCAAATTGATTCCATGTGTGCTGAGAAGATACACAGATACAAAACGAAAGATCATCAATAAGTTCACTTTGCTAAATACCTCAAATCCCTGTTCCAACGATTAAAACGTAATTATTATAGTTACAATAAAACAATTCATAAATCTAGAAAGGGTCGGTCAGCAAAAGCTGGAACTTTGACATTCTTGATGGATTATATTTCTGCTGCAGTGTTTTTGCAAGATGACCTTTCCCCTAGTTTAGCAGCTCAGCTATGGGGGTGGCCTCGTAGCCCCCCCCCGGTCGGCCAAGTCTCTCTCTCTCATACTCAACTCTGGTTTAATCTCAGTGGCCTGTGGCTACGAACTGATAATGTTATCTCTACTAATCCTCATTAAACACACATACAGGTTACAAACCGGTGTTATGTTACCTATACTTATCCCCATGAAGAACACACATACAGTATTCAGACACGCTCTCAAACTTGGATCCGATCTGAGGACACGAAAACTAGAAAACTAGTTGTAACACATTAACCAGGTGTCTCCTTCCACTGCGACATGGAATAGAGGAGATTTACGCCTGGACTCATCTAGTCTGTTATCTATGTGATTAATTGATGGAGTCATGCAGAGGGTGGGGGTGAGGGTGAGGGTGAGGGGACAGTCTCACATCCTGCTGGAACTCAGCAAAGGTCTTCCGGACCCCCTCCTCCAGAAAGGTCAGGGCCTCGCGGTCCGGGCAGCGCTCCACCGACTGCAGCAGGGCCTCAGCTATGGTGCTGTGGCGCAGGGACCGGCTGGAGGTGCCGTGGGCGTAGCTGGTGGTGAGGGTGGGGACGCTGGGTCGGCTTTCCACGCAGATGCCACTGGATGAGGGCAGAAAGGCGTAGGGAATATCAGCAGGTGGATGACTCCTCACCCGGCGCCAGATGTCCCCCTACCAGTGGTCAGGCAGCACAGCAGAACCACTGCACTGGAGTGCAGCCTATGCATATTTAGTAGGCAGAGGCAAACGGAGTAAAAAGTCAACATTTCTCAAAACTCAATTGACCGGAGTTTTCTTGTAGTCGTTTTTAACCTTGTAACCTACATCTGCTTTCCGTCACGTGCTGCAGCACCTTACAAGCGCCATTGTAACGGAACTCCTTCGGCAACATACAGAAGCAGTTATTGTCCCTTGCAGAACCAGACGGTGCATAGTAGAGTTGAAAATGAAAGCAGGCAGTTGACATTTTTGCTTATGTCCTCCGTCTTCTTCTTTTTTTTTTTTTTCTCAGCGGACTGACTTGCCAGCTTGGCAGTTTAAAGTTCACTTCAGGAGTTCACTTCAGAGTTCACTTCAGAGTTCACTTCAGAGTTCACTTCAGAGTTCACTTCAGAGTTCACTTCAGGTACAGAGTTGACAAGTTAAATGCACAGGTCACGTCAGATCTCCTTTAGGTATTAGATCTGCATTCCAATTACAGAGTTAAGCAGAGTACACCCATCCCGTTATGATTCATAAATAGGTAGCAGTTCAGCAGTTCTGAAGTTTAGGCAACTGGGGAAGATTTAAATATTCGAACAAAACTAGTGGATAATATCTCGTAACATATCCAGACTGCTATCAAATACCATCACATAGCGCCGATATGTGTTCTGCAACAATTGTTAATCTTTTGATGACGAAATCATTTATACTACACACCATTTACCTAGTGGATGTCTAAATGCAACTCACCAACTTCTTTGAACGAGTGTACCTGGCTGTCTCAGGGGTCTGCTCACCCTTTCTGCCCGAGAAAAGAAAAGATTCGGCAGCTGCAATCTGACTCTTGGAAACATTGTTTTCAAGTTTCCCCTCCAAAACATGAACTAAGAAAAGAATTATCACGAGCACGTTGCGAATTCTGCAGTGATTTATAGTATTTCCAGAACCAGGTTGTTCGTCCTATGCTTTAAGAAGACGAGTCTAATAATACGTTTCTCACGAACAACCCGAGGATGAGCGCGCTCGTTTGAAAGCTTCACATCTGCAGAACGCCCAGCAGACTGCTTTAAATGGACACAATGGGTTTCCCCGCCCCGACAGCACTTATGCGAAGTCAATCTTATAGAATGACTTTGTGTAACTTTTGCACTTGCTGAACTATTACAGGGCAACTTTGCAGAAATAAGTTTAAAGTTGAAAACCTAGAACTTGTCATTGGTACAATATTTTTTTGTTATATATAACTGGCTTAACGAGTTCCGACGTAACTTGTATGTCCACTAGAGGGCAATGTTTCACACAGCAAATATTAAATAATAAACTTAATTAATTTTTTACTCTTTCATAAAATAAAACAAGTGATAATTTTCAATGGATAGGATCATTTTATTAAAACATGCCAAGAAAGGAACTTCATAAATTAACAATATGAACAATAAAAGACACATTTGCAGTATTGCACTTGGATAAATTCGATTTACATTAAAAAAAGAAAAAGTATGCTTGCATCAAAGTGCTCTACTTGCATGTAATATACAGAACTGAACAACAATTTAATAAGATCCCATGGAAATTGCCACTCGAGAAATAAAATACTGAATGGTGTGTATGTGTGAATGATCAATATGACCAATATTATCCACCCACTGTATATAGTTATAGTATGAATGGCCAATTTCAACTCAAACTGACAAATATTTCCCTCTCCACGTATAAATAGTTGGATAAATAAACACCGGATATCGATAAAACCAGTGCTCTAGCCGATAAAGGTCAACGCTAAAGCTTTACATCTCAGCGTCAGACGTTTTGGAGCGAATCGTTGATGAAGAAACTGTTTGCAAGCCAACAGTTCATATGGCATAGAATTCATAGTCTGAACTTCTTTTTTTAACAATCTATCAAAGCGTTTCTTTACTGAAGAAAGCAATCGGGTGAGAAGAAGCCAGGTCTATTTAGAAGACCATAACAACGGTAGCCTTTTATATTTTACGAGTAAGACTCACTATCAAATTCAAGACTCACTATCGAATTGCGTATTGCTCTCTCCTTAGACAATGTGGTGCAAAAAAAAACATCAGACGAAATACCAACCGTGGGAGGCCACCCCTCAGCATCTGAAACAGTGTTCTAGCAGTACTGGGCCGCCGAGTAAACAGAGATAATAGAGCACACATACAGTATATATACACACACACCGGCGGGGAGCAGTGGTCCAGCGGGCGCCGGACAGCATGTGAGTGGCCACAGCACAGAGACACAGAGAGACGGCGTGCCGGGAGGAGGGAGCCACGAGGAGGCGGGGCTCCGCGGTGCAGCTCCTCGCCGGACACATGCACAGCGCTATACAGCGTGACGGGATGCTAGCGCCCCTCCACGAGCTGGGGGGGGTGGGGGGGGGCACCTCAGACATGGGTGTGGGTCAGGGTGGAGTTTCCTCCTCGTGGAAGTGTTTACATGTGCGTAAGGAGGTGGAGGTGTTAGGTGATGTGTGGAGGGTGGTGTGTTTTGGGGGTGCGTGGTGGTGGGGTGGTGTGTGGAGGGTGGAGGGTTCTCCGGTCAGACGGCGAGAGGGACCAGGCCCGTCGGGGAGGCGGCCGGAGGTGAGGTGATGGCCGTCATGACACCGGGTTCCACTCCATTCACTGGCCTGCTGCAGAACAAACGGACACACAGACACGGACACAGACACCATGGGTATAGAACAGTACTCCCCAGCCCCATTAGTGTAATAGTCCAACATTAAACCCTTTATCTGACGCTATTCAAATCACCACGAGTGGAGTATTAGCATGAAAGATGGGAGGCATAAGAGTGACAAAAAACGCACTAGGAATCAGACAGTGAGGCGATTGGTTAAGTCATGCACTGCTGGCCAATAGCAGCCCACCATGGCCCGCGTGCTGGATGAACCGTTAAGGTTCACGGGCATTGTTGCCACTGGCCACACTGCCACTGGCCACTTCCCAACTAAAGGTCCAAGGCAGCAGGCCTGACACCCAGCAGCCCAGTGGTCATCCAGCCCCATCACCCACTCACTTGTCACCCACTCTCTTCCTCTCCCTGCTCTTTCCACAGACTAGGGATGTTAAAAATGTGTCGACTCAACGATCGATTCTTGACTCGTGCTCAAGTCGACTTTAAAAATAGAAATCGGAAAATCATTTTTTATATTTTGATTTCTATATATATTTTATATGTATAAACTTCTTAAATGTCCTGTTCAAAACAACACCTTTCTTTTGCAAAATAACCAATAAACTAATTTAAAACAAAAAAAATTAAAGCTGCCCATGTGTAGTCGCCTATGAAGGGGTTCTGCGATCTGATCGCATTTCTCGAGCCAGATGAGACTGTTCCGTGTCGCCAAACTATGACGTGTGTGGCTGGAGAAAATGTACAGCGAAGCAGCAGCCTCCCTCTGTGAGATCCTGTCCTTAGCGGAGAAAGTTGCCATCACCACCGACGCTTGGAGAGCGTTGACCACAGAGTCTTAGCCTACGTGACCGTGGCCGTTCACTTTTTTACTGACTGGGTTGTGCAGAGTGCGATCCTGTAGACCCACTCAACGTCCTGCAAGCCGACGTTGACAAATGGGGCTGACTGACAGTGTGGCAGCCTGCATGCATAACAACGCGTCCATCAAATTAAATGGTTACTTAAACCAATTCCGTTGCAAAGAGGAGGCGCGCAGCACCAATATCGTATTCAAAAAATTAGTTTTGCCTATTGTAAATTGACATGAGACATTGTAAACGTTCACAATCCTGCTCTATGCTCTGTGATAATTAGTTGATCATCATTTCTATTATTTTCATAAAAAATGCATTATTGGTATGCTCCTGAGAGTAACAATAAATTATTATAATTTTTTTTTAATCAATCTATTTGTCAACACAAGACTCCCAACTCTGGTCGACTCGTTAACATCCCTACTACACCACCACCACCTACCACCAACTGTCTGCTAGATAAGCAAACATTGTTCTAGCAGCTGAATATAAATCTGTACTAAATGACAGACCTTGAAAAATATAAATAACCTAACCTATCCAGGCCATGGTGGTCCACTCAAACTCTAAGTTAAAGTTAAAGTCCAAATGTGTTCTGTTTAGTAAAGTATCAATAGCTTATTTGAAGTGCTTCCCGGCTAGTCTTTGATACAGAATGCAAGTTATCCAAATTTACACTGTGCCCTCAATAAGCTCTCCTCATGTTGAACTAAAACATACAAATAGCGTTTAACGCTCCAGAGATAAAGACGTGAACCAGTGTGAAAAAAATGAGAGGCTGTGGATTCCATCCGTTGAATCACAACAGAATTAAATCGATCGGCAGCAGAGAGGCCTTCTGACATGAGGCTGTGCAATGCGTCAAGTCATGGCCGTGCTGGAGAAGGAAAAGAACAGGAGCCAACTCCCACAGAAGTACAGGAAACCAGCACCCAGACGGCGACCAGAAACCATGAGAGCGGTTAGTACACCATCACCCACCAGCACGGGGATAAGCAGCCAAGGCTACATCAGAAAAGAGCTTGGTTAGCTAGCGGTGGCATGCACATGCCCCAACCGAGGAAGGGCAAGGGGGGGGGTTGCTATTACCAGGGATCAATGCAGGGAATATGACACGCTCTCTCCTGTGGAGAGGGGAAACAAAACCTTATCGACAACATCACGAAAATAAAACAAAGGATGACTTGGCAACATGCTAGGCGACACAATCGTATTTTAATGCAATCAACAAAAATAGCGACTTGGACAAGTAATGTGGTATCACTGGGCATAAACACCTGCAACTGCAACAGGGGGTAGCAGTGAGGGGGGCGGGAATTGAGCGGAATTGAAAACTCACGCCTTGTCGTAGTAGGACGTGTGCAGCGTCTTGGCGTAGGGGGCCGTGTTGCCGTTGAGGATGTTGCCGTTCTCGATGGCGTACGCCTTCCTCGCCCGCTGGTCTTTGGCGAAGTTCCGGCACGCGGCGAGCTTGGACTCCAACGCCTGAGGACAGCCAGACAGTCAGACTAAGTTGATTACGGGTTGTATTTCCCCTCATCTGTAAAAGATGCGTTATATTCAAGGCCGTCATGGTTCATTTTAGCCTGTGTTTGAGAGCCGGCTAGGTGGGCATTGAAATGGAAACCATGAGTCATTTCGAAGATTACACTGACTACATAAACATTCCTCCTTAAGGAGGGGGGGGAATGTTCATGTAGTCCTGGGGAGACGGTCATCTCCTCACCCCGACTTTGCGAAGCAGGTCCCCGACAATGTTGAGGGCCGATAACCTGGCTGAGGGGGTCAGAGGCGAGTTGCTGCCGCAGCCGTTGGACAGCCCTGGGGCAGTGAGAGAGAGACAAACCATTAAAAACAAGACAGCACTGGTGCAGTGAGAGAGAAACAAACCATTTAACACCAGACAGCACTGGGGTAGTGAGAGAGAAACAAACCATTAAACACCAGACAGCACTGGGGTAGTGAGAGAGAAACAAACCATTAAACACCAGACAGCACTGGGGTAGTGAGAGAGAAAGAACCATTGAACACATTTCGTCTAAAGCAACATTTCTTTCTTTTCCGATCCCATCGTCATTATTGACAGGGGTAAGGCTGTATGGCTCTAAGATGCCTACAGGGGGACAGTCCACGTCTGGGGTCGGGCTCAAAACCCATTTGGCGGGGAGCCAGACACACTGCACTACCCTTATGATTTTGTTCAACTTTGAACAAACCGTGTCATTCTTAGCTGTCCTGAGGGAACATTGAAAGGCGCTTTCAAATCCAATCTATTGATATTATGATTATGATGCTATTGGAATAAGACACTCGTCCGCTTCAGACTTGGCGAGATTTATTCCTTAGAGACACAACAGCTTGTGGGCTACCGGTGGGGCTGGCAAAGGCGTTGTCCAGACCCAGGCCCAGCGGGGTGGCGGGCAGGGAGACGGAGGCCGGCCCGGCCGGGTCCATCTTGACGCTGTCCTGAGTGGGCGAGCTGGGGACGGACATCCTGGTCCCGTCCGTCTGCCTCTCTCGCACAGACAGCTCCTGACGCAGGTCTGTTGCACGCACACACAGAATACATCACAGGAGGACTTGGAGGAGGCAACACAAGAGTGTTTACAATAATAAAGGTTGTTTGATTTCACCTAGGGCTAGACCAATATATATTTAGGGCATTCAGCAGACGCTTTTGTCTGAAGTGACTTACAACCATTCATACACTCATTCACGCACCGACGGTGGTGTCAACCGTACACGGCGACAGCCAGCTTGTCGGGAGCAGTTGGGGTTAGGTGTCGTGCTCAGGGACACCTTGAACACTCAGCTGGCCTCTTAGCGGAGTGTCGAGGTGTGGGGATCCCAACTAGCAACCTTCTGATTACAAGGCCAACCCGCTCTAGCTCCTGAGCTTCTGCCGCCCCATGTTGATATACCTGCTAAAACCTGCTCATGTTGGATAAGCTGATGATAATGAAAAGTGAGTGCCGAGACGCGGTCTGAGGTGATGAAGGGTACGGGGTGGGTTGCTCACCTCTGGCCTCGTCCTTTAGTCTCTGCACGGAGACTAGAAGGGACTCCTTCTCGTCCAGCTCACTCTCCAGGAAGGCGTTCCTCTCTATGGCCTGGTTCAGACGGCCCTCGAAGTCCTCCAGAGACACGATGGTGGCCCTGGGGAGGAGGAGGAGATGGTAGAACAGAAAATTGACCAAAGCTTAATTTATGCTATGCATTTCCTTATCTGGGACCCCATGAAGCTGGTTGTCAAGACGATTAAACATGTGCTGATAAACAGAGAAGGACTAGAATATAATAAGACATGCTTTGATCAGAGAAACACTTCATTTTCAACCTTTTGATGCAGCGGTATTGATCAGTCAGAGTAAGCCTGGGTCACTTTGAAAACATGACCAAGGTACACAGTCAGGTCAGTGTGACCTCATATCAGATGGCATGTACTGGATGCATTGGATACTCCTGAACACACACACACACACACACACACACACACACACACACACACACACCTCTTGGCTCGCTCCAGGTCATCGTTGGCCTGCTCTAGCTCCCGGACGTATTTGTGCAGTTGGTCCTTCACGCTGCGGGTCTGGCCCAGGTCGTCCTCCAGAACCGACATCTGCTTGTAGTTCTGGGAGTACTGTGTCTCCAGCTTCTCCTGGAGAGGAAACATTGATCGGTCATTAGGGATTGATCGAGGAGACGACGATGCATTCATCATTCGTTCATTTGTATGACATATCATCTTCACACTGTGCAGTTCACCTTGCGGCGTATTATGGGCAGACTATAGTCAGTGTCCCACAAACACATTAACATAAATACATAGACACGGCAATAGCCTTTGACTAGAATGTCAACATCGCCGCCATATTGAAGAGGCCAGGACTGGCCTGAGAACAAATACAAGTAACCGGCTGAGCTGGGTTTATTCTGGATAGATTTCAATGAGCCACTCACGGTTTATGATCTACATGGAGTACAATGACCTTTTGTCTCCTTTATTTTGTTGATTTTGGCTATGATTGTTGCCAGATGCTTTAACTCTCAGAAGACTGGCCTGGGAAAAAGATCAGACTCATGTGCCGCTCGGGGCTTTGCAAATAGTCGCACAATCTAAACCACATCTCGGGGAATCACCTTTCACAGGAAACACTTAACAATTATTTAGTTGTATTTGGCAATTATAACCCTATGCTGACTGTGCTATGCTTATAAGTTGGCCAGCTTACCACTAAATTGCCCATAATCGAGATTTTCATCTATGTTGGTGTTGTTCTCCAAACCGTATTTTATACTCTTGGCTGAGCGACTGGCATGAATCTGACTGTAGTTAGCTGACGAAGAAAACTTTTCTCACACTTTGAGGTTTCCCAAAGAGAAAGAGTTGAGGTGGCAGGAAGAAGTAGCTGTAAGAAGGGAAGGGTTCTCCGTGCTCTGCATTGAGCACTTTGACTTTGAAAGGACAGGCAGGATTCTGTGGGTGTTTCACTAGGTTGTAATGATTATAAAGCTAGTCAATTTCACATTTCAGTGAAAATGTTACCTTTTCTTTCTAAATATTTAGGATTTAGAATATAAATTATGCATTGTGAATTACACTGAGATAGTTAACCTTGCTGAAGTTGTTTCAAAGTATTTTTTTCTTCCACTTCAGCAAGTGGTAACCAGGACAACACAAGCCGCAAGGAAGGCTGAAGAGTACTGGCTATGCCCGAAACAGTGATATCTTTGAGTGATATGATTAAAACATTTCCATCCTTCCATCCTTCTAGGACCACTCTTAGCATTGCCTGCCTCTCTTCACTGGTCCAACGGCCAGACTCAGTGACGCCTTGGCTAGGATGGAGAATCAGGAGTGCAAGATGAGGAACATGAAGGGCCGAGAAGGCAGGGCCAAGGTCATGGTGCATGGTCTACTGGAGAAGTGAAGAGCTGATATTGAGGCCTAGATTTCTATGCTTACACTACCCATCTGTGTTTGACTTATTGCTCATTATTTCAAGGGCATCTCCTTATTAGTCTTAGGCCATGAGTTCACAAAAGATCAGAGGGAGTTCTTCATTCTTCATGTTCTTCATGTCCCATAAGCATCTACCTATCTGAGACTCTCCATCTGCAACTCCCATATCCAGATACATTGCAATGATTTTATTCATGTTGTTTCATTTCTCTCGTTCAAATACATTACACAACTTATTTTTGGGTTGTGTGGACGCCTTGCCTCAACTTGGTGATGTTGTACATGTTGATGTTGTCCTGCTAAGCGTGCATGTGTGGATCTCATGTTGGATGCCACGGCTATCAACATGTCCGGTACAATCCTAATGTGGATATGGGGGATGGCATGAAAGAGACGGATGTTGCCACTGAGGTGACAAATGATGGGCATGCCTTCAATGTTTGCATGTGCAGCCAACCCCTCTTGCCATCCAGTGACTGAGGTGTTAGTGAAGATGGACTCGTGCCACATGTTGAAGCTGGCCAGGACTATAGGCGCTTTCGCACCGGCAGTACTTTTTGTAGTTCCTAGAACTAAACGTTCCTATAACCTTTTTGTTTGCGTTCGCA
>JAOPUA010000072.1:13141913-13158229 GCA_027122455.1 Trisopterus luscus
GGCCCCGCCTCCCCCGCCTCCACTCCCTCCGCTAACATCTGGGGGAGGGGCAGGATATATTAGGGAAGGTTATTGGATTGTTTATGCAGGGCACGGCCGGAGAGAGGGGTCAAGAGCGCAAGCTAATTACATGACCGGCTACTGTGCGGAGTGTAGGTCAGTGATGATCCACATAAGCCGCGTTTCCACCGAAGGAACTTTACCCAGGAACAAGTAACCTTTGGAGGAACTCGGTGCGTTCCACCTGGGTCGAAATTAAGTTCCAGGGATATTATGTCCCCCTCCAAAAGGGCCCGGCTCAGGTGGGTAGTACTTACCAAAGGTACAGGAAGTTTGGGGGTGGGGCATGCAGCCCTGAACATCTCTGATTCGTTGAGCACACTAAGCATTACATTTCAGCCATTTCAACTTCATCTGCATCTGCGATTCACGCAAAGCAGTGAATCACACAAAGTGAATCACACAAAGTGCTCTTATTGCATCCATATACGGTAAACAACATTTATGTACCCATAATTATGTTATCTGTTATATGTATTGTTTAGTCTTATTTTGTATAACAACTTCCTCCAAAAGAGCGATAGCCTTCTTTATCACAAACAGGGAAACAACCTAAAAAACGAACATCTCAAAAGCATGGACGGATTAAGGAAGGCCCACCCACTTTATCATAATCCCCCTCATCTGCAAACTGCCGTTCGCTACACTATTTTACACTTGGATTAAAAATCGAACATCATAATTTAATCAGACAAAAATACATAGAAGATTTTGATGAAAGCACAGAGCATATGCTCGTATTCACTGGATATATGAGGTAGAGGATTGAATCCATCTGTCTTTTTCTCTGCCGCAAATACTATTGGAAAATGCTGCATATTTGTGTTGTAACTGAAGTAAATATTTGATGTGCTTTGTTGTTCCGATTTCATCTCAGTAAATCTCGCTTTTTCATGTCCTTTATTCATTATGTGCCTGATTTAAAAGGACATTCCTTTACCTGACCTTCGCTAATCTTCAGACCACGGTGGAAACAGCAGACAAAAAGGGACTGAAGGAACCTCTTAGTCCCTTGAAATGTGGTTCCTGAGACCAAAGGTTCCGGGTCATTGCGATGGAAAACGCGTCTCTATTGTGATCTCCATAACTGCTGCATGTTGCACGTCTAATCTGTAATCCTCCACATGAATGAGTTCCCTGAAGGACTTCAGGTCATAACACAGTAACGTTAAGTGGACCCTGTAGGGAAGCGATACAGATCATCAAGGCGATTTCTGGGTCATTTTGGACTTCTGAACCGCCTTTTCAGTGTTTATTAGTGTTTATAACATATATATATATATTGTATTTGTTCATACAACGATGAAGGGAAAAGTGCTGCTCCAAGACTGGTGAGGGCCATGGGGGAAACTGACCCTCGCTCCACCAACGAGGCTGCACACACACACAATGCTAGCTTTGATCACACCATATGAGCATCGAAATCCACGGCGGCCAACCATTGTCTCTCGCACTTTCATCATTAGTGCAACATCATGACGTCTCCCAGTGTTTGTCATGAGCCGCCATGAAGCCAGTGAATAATAGGAGTAATAGTTTCATGCTTCCCCGCCCTGATGCAGCTTGCTTCCCTTTCTCTGGAAACATTGGATCCGTCAGTAACAAAGACCACGATTACAAAGAGGGGGAAAGAAATCCCAGGGGACGAGGCAGAGAGAGAGAGAGAGAGAGAGAGAGAGAGAGAGATACTGGGAAAGAGAGGGAGAGAGAAAAACAAGAAAGAATCGATCAATTCATTTTAGTACGTCCAAACGTTCACAAAAACAGATACAGAAGATAGAGGAGATAAAGGCTATGCGGGCTCTGTCAAAACAATGCGTGATTGCAGGGATTCTTCTTCCAACTATAACTGTGTTTGATGCAAGCTTGGCTTGGAGTTAAATCGTTTTCATGTGTACGTTCCGCTCCCTCATCACATCCAAACGAAGGAAAAGTGGGTCCATGAAACGGTGACCCAGTCACATTTTAAAATGTTTACGCACACACTCATCAACACTGAGTGTTTCCATTTGGAAAGATAAGACGCCGTTAAAATTGACGAGTTTTCCATGGATGCTAATTTGTCTTTCTCAAGACTTCACAACGACGTGAGGAAAAACAAAGCGGTCATGTGGCGCAATTTAGTGAAGTAAACACACCTGGAACACATTGTTAGCTTGACTACAACAAATATTTACATATAAACTACAACTGTACCCATTTATATATTTTGGCAAATGGAAGCTTTGAATTAACTCAGGAAGAAGAGTGCCAAACAATTCTGCCGACAGCTGCTGTCGTTTCCAATTAAAGGCTTGTAAGCAGACAGACTTTTGGTAGACTGATAGAAATGTCAATACATGAGCTGACTGCTAATTGTCATTAAATCCCTCAGGCTTTTACAAGGCAATTTCTGGCATTCAAAGGCGATTACAAAAAAATAGGTAGCTGAAAAAACACAATCCCATACTTCACTGGTGACTGCTCCACAAAAACATTAATCCTTGATTTCTGAACATTTAATAGAGGATACAAAAACAAGATCAAAGCGCAAGATGTAGTGCCCTCAAAATATCTGCAGCAAGCAAGTGTATTCATAATTCATAATAACAATATATTTTCAGGGCATAGAACTGGGGATGGTGTTGGCCCACACGAGCATGCACAGGATGGGTGGAGCAGAGGTATGATGTTATTTAAGAGTGGGACACACCCTGACGCCTCACACAGGGAATGTCTGTAGGGTGTGTGCTATGCAGTACACTTGGGAATTGGGAATTAGCAAACCTTGTTGCTAGGCTGGCAATGCAAGCCAGGCATGTCATAACCGCAAAACATTGAATCAGCTCAAATTAATGGTCTGTTGACACCGCTACGTAATCGCAGGTTATTGAAAACGTAAGAGACTATAGCGGTTAACAATTTTAAAGATTATCTCTAAAGTGACGAGAAACTTAATCCTGAAATCAAGCACTGGATTTCCCTCACAGAAAAGGCAGTTTGCTGTGTTTCTGTTTTCTTCTCCAGTGTGCAGACAGCGGTGGCAGAGTGTTGGTTACGGTGGGCAGGGTGGGTGGATGACCAATGTGTCAGCCAATGCCATTGACCCGGGGTTGGCACGGCGATGGAATGAGCGCATCACCAGAAGCAAGGGATTCATACCCAGTGAACCCCAATCGTCTAAATCATGTGTGAATTTCCTCCATCCGCCCTTTCCCATTTCCCAGCATGATGAGTGCTATGACGAACCCGCTAATGAAAGAAAAACAACTTTGATGATCTGCTGTGTTGCTGGGATACCCTGGCAGCTCATTTACTGCCCATGGTTTCTTATGCCATCTATGTCTGGCTCGTCATTAACATGCATGTAGTGCGCAGAGCGAGCCACAAACCCACGAGGTGAAGGGCTTGACACGGCGGGCCTGTGTCTTAGCTAGCCTTAGTCCTGTTTGTAGCCTACGGCTGCGTTCTCAGTGGGTAAACACAGAGGAGGACATCATCAGTGATTGTGTTGAGGCTTCAGAGTTAAGATGTGCCGGCCCGTCTGTCTGTCTGTTGTATTTGCGGTCCTGAGGGAGTCAGCAAACAATCCAGAACAGCAATATCACGCTTTAGTACACTGTGGCAACCCGGCCCCAGCACCGTGCCCCAGGCGGCCAAGAGGAGAAGTGGTGGACGCTGTATACCACAGATATCCACCAGCTAGCACCAGCGAGCTGAGTAGGGCTGGCAACCCTGAATAGCGCAACAGAAAACACCTGCGGTGGAAGGGCCAGGTACCGTTAAAAGGCTTTGTCATGCTTTTCCAGGGAGGAAAGCTGGAAGCCCGACGTGATCTGTGAAACCCCAGGACCCTTATCGGACGGGACGGCACTCGCACAGATCAGACGCTCGCCCAGCACTCTCCAGGAGCACGGACTCTCGGACGGCATATACAGAAGCAGAACGTGACAGTGATAACGATCGCTGGACGGGAACGATCTCCCGCTGCCTGGGAGGACCACCAGAGAGCAACCTCGGCCGTACCAGAGAGACAATTGCTAAAACTCCCCTGTGGCTCACGGAGCCACCACTATTATTTTTCCTTTTTTCTCGTGTTGGGTGCAGTCCCGCGTGTTCCCGTTTATCTTTGAATAAATGCAGATTTTGGCCTAAAACGGTCACTGACCTGTGGTAATTCCAGAGAGACAGAGACACTCACGGGCCGGGTCGCCACATATGGTGGAGGATGCGGGCAACTCGAAAACACAGACTACAGACTATTTCTGAGTGATCACCAGGACCCCAAAACAGCCGCAGCAGGCTCCAAGATACAGAGGCCAGCGGGAGCAGCCCCAGAAGCAGGGTGTCGAGTTTGAGCGTCAGCGGGAGCAGAATAGGGTCCAGCTGAAGGACCCGGTCCAGGGGAGGACCCGGTCCAGGGGAGGACCCTGTCCGGCGGAGGACCCTGTCCGGCGGAGGACCCAGTCCAGTCCAGTGGAGATCCCTGTTCAGCCGCAACGTTGGTCGCTCAGAGGCAACCCGAGGCTTGGTCAAAGGGTGGAGGAGTCTGGCAACCCGGCTCCGGGACAGCGGCCCTGGAAGCCCAGGGCACTGGTTGTAGGAGAAGCCTACCACCCATTTCCCCCGGATGGTGCCACTAAGGACATTGGAGCTGCTACCAATTAGGAGATGCGGAGCACCTGTGGAGCAGGTGGAGAAGCAGGGCTGAAATAGCCTGCTTCTCCAGACCAAGCTCAATCGTAGATTGCACATTGGTCTGGGGAAGCTGCTGTCATTTTCTTCAGCACAAGAGGCGTGATCAACGGGCGATGTTAAATTGACTCTGTACCCAATTGGCTGCTTGCCGTCGCTTCCCTGTCGTCATTGTTTTAAACTAGTGATTGGTGATTGGCTCCCGCAAACACGTATCGAAACTAGAAAGAAATGGTGACCCTTCTGCAGGGCGAACTCAAATTGCCGGCAGAATGAGAGGGGCTACCCAGTCTACTCCTTCAGGGCTCTTTCAGCCATGTGGCTAGTGTACAGAGAGATCGGTTAGGACCGTAGATTCCTCCAAGGTTTTTCGTTCTTTTGGGTTTTTCAGTGAGAGACTTTATATGATTTGGAATCAATGTGCCGTTTTGGCTTTTCCCCTTTAAGTTGTGTCCTGTTTGGGGAGGAGGCGGATCACTCAACAAGCCACAACACACAGCAATTTTCCCTGCCAGAAAGACGGAAAATAATCTAGGAATGCTATTTAAAAAGGAGTCCATCTTGATGGGGATGACTCTTTGGAGAGGCCTCATATTTCCCCCACTATCCCACAGTATCCCAGCCTCAAACAAGACCGGCTCCATGGTTGCGTCTGCACTGGGATCGTCACATCATCCGAGAGGCCTCATCAAAGCACATGAGCTGCATCTGACAGCAGTGCATTAAAGAAAGATATTTTTGTGGTTTGTGAGAGGAAATGACACCTGGCAGCAGCCCCCCCCCCGCCTTCCTCATCAGCCATCCCTGCCATGTCAATCATCCCATCAAAGCCTAACGATCACAAAAACAGCTTGTCAAATGAGGGATCCCCCTCTGCAAGTTCAGCTGCATGACATATCAGACGATGGGCGAGCATCAAAAGATCATGCAGGGAAAAAGAGTCTCCAATATGATAAAAAATCATATTGGAGTGACAAGGTAAAAAAAGAGGAAGAGTATGTTGTGTGCCTGCATTATTGGCAGAAAGAACAGAGAACTACTTCTTGCATCGAGATAATGACAATGAATGAATGAATGGCTAAGCACAGACCAATTTAGGTTTCACTAACTACCCAGCCAGAATGCATCTTTTTGTTTTCTATTACTGCAGAAGGCAGACAGAGCCAGGTTCTAATTGCGTGCAAAACTCACTAATTATGGTTTAAACTCTTTCTCTTTCTCTCTTACCCACGTGTATTCGCAGATAAACACACACGCACAAAACAAACACAACAACCAGTAATCAAACAGTAATCACAATTTTACATATATAAACAAATCTCTTGTGTGTGTGCGTGCCAAAACAATGCTGCGAAATGTAAATAACCTGATGACTATGATAAGTCACACACACGGTAAGTATGCTTTCCATAAATAGCCCATAGCCCTATACTTCTAAACATCATTAGAAGAATAAATCATTATAAACATCTTAACATTAAGTCTATAAACAAGTCCAGATAACAGGTTTGTTTACGAGTCGGCCACTTCTTGACCCTCTTCCATGCTGAACAGCATGTGCAACAGGCAGATCCAAGCTAGGAACAATGCTCTGGGTAAGGGAGGACAGCATGGTCATTCTGTGTTCAGCATCTAAATGACCCCAGTATGCAATTATATTCTGTAGCAAGAGCGGCCAGCCCTCTTACTCTATGGAAGTTGTATGGATGAACACACATACTCTCCATTCGCACAATGTTTGACAAATGAGGTTCATTATCTTTCCCCACTAAATGGGACGGCAGTTCTGCAGGAAGAAAAACAGATTAGCATAATTTATGTTCCCCTCTACGGGGACCATTTATACTAATCCGAAACGCTCACACGATATAGAGAAACTCTTCATTAGGAGCTAAAGGGTTAGCCACCAGGAGGCTAACCACCCCGCTGTCATAACCAATCCCACACACTCCCTCCTTCATGGGGTTTGACAGGGGTCACGACCTCAGCGTGTCTGGTACACAAGCAGTGACCATGAGGTGCCCGGGCGGCAGCAGGAGGAGTTCAGTGAATGATGGAAATACACGACCATATTTAGCACCCCTTGGGGGAATCTGACACCCCGACACAGATACGCACTGTGGGCCCACACTTAATGTCTACGGCCCGACTAAAGTCAGGATGGCCGGGGACATGATGTTAAAGAGTAACCGCCCCGCAACGTCACAGAGACACCGGCACACATGTGATTAATGAGGTGTGACTGAGGAGAGGAGATAGCCGCTGCTCCTCAAACTGGGCCGCGAGGAGGACGGTGGAAGTGTCAGTCAGGATTTGGGCTCCGAAGGTGGGAACTTATATACCTGTGAGTTTGTCAGAGATGGTAGGAGATGGATGCCAAGTGCCACAATAGGGAATGCCGTCGAGCAGGTGACGCAGCCCCATCTCTCGGGGCCCAGAAACGGAGGTTGCTACGTTGCTACGGAGAAACTTATAGCCACGTAAAAGCGACGCAAAGCTGGTAAACGCAACCGTTTATGACATGTTATGGTTGTCCGACAAACAACCTCAACATTGGGCACAAAATGTCACAATTATAAGTGTGTCGCAGAGCGACAGGAGCGCCGATAGATCAAATAGTGTGGTTCTGCTCCACTGTCGTTGCTCGTAAATCTGTCAGAGGGTGAGACAGGGGAGAACAATAATGGATGAAATGGAAAAAAATAAGGATGAAGCTGTTAGAGGAGCGCATGCATTTTCCCCTCTCTCTCTCTCCTCACTCTCTTTTGCCAGAAGCAATTTTCAGTAGCCTCTTCAATCACAGACGCTCGTAGGAGAGCAATCCATAATCAGGTTTCAGATCTGAAATGGAATGTGTACGAGCAGACACAAACAATGGCTCCGAGACCGGGATCCCAGGAGCCTCCAGGCCCGTCGGGAACAACCAGAAGACATTTTGCACCTTGTTGTAAAGCAAAACTAAAACCTATTACAATCTTTTTTCCCTTCCTATTGGGTTCCAAAAAAAGAAATTCTGACCATAGCTCGGGGAGGATTTTTCAGTGACGAAGCAGCAAGACCCATCGTTTCATTAACGTGCTGGTTTAAAGCCCACCAAGTACACATGTGCTAGATCTATGGAGACCACAGAGACCATACCCAAAACAAAGATAATGTGAATGAGTAGACAGACTAAAAACACAGAGCGAGGGAAGTAGTGACTGGGCCAGAGGAGGATTATGTCTGTCCCCTACCCGCCCTTCCCCAGGCCCCACACACACTCCCCATTTGATTCAGTCACAGTTTACACAGCATTATGCAGGATTAATGATGCAAGCCATGGGCTTCTGAAGATGAGTTGAACTGTGTCACCAAAAAAATAACATACTCCTAGTCTACATCATCAAATCTCGTCGGGATGTAGTCCTTAACAATACTGTGTAATCTACCTTAAATCTTTTGGTCTATATGCATTAATGACATGGAGTGTTTACTTTTATGTTTGTTTGTTTTTATGTTCACGAAACTTGCCCAGATGAAATCAGCACATTAACAGAATCTGGTGCTGTGCTGTTGTTATCATTATAAATAATGAAAGCTTTAATGAAATCAATTTTTACGTACAAAATAATTCTAATTAAGATTGTGAGTATTTCTCAGCCAAATATTTGTTCGCAATGGCAGGATCCCAAGAACAGCAACAGGAAAAATAAACATCAAAACTAGCACAAGGACATGTGGAGGAGTGCTGCTGCTTTCCTTAAGTGCCAATCTCTAAAGCCTAATGTACTCCCCAGCTGGTGGAAGACTCCATCACAGAACATCCATCATCAGACAGTTGGCTGTTGACTTCTCTTAGGGCCCTTTGTGGACTCCTTAGTGCTTTACGTGGGAACAATAGCCCATGCACGAGACAGTCAAGTCAGATGAAGACTGCTAAAACATGTCACATAGACATCAATTCCTGTTGGTATACGTAACTAGGTCAAAACCTACCGCCTCAACCAGACCACCCACAAGCCAATGTATTTATAAATACTATTGCAGGAACATGAGCTCTAAATCGCCATGGTAGGAGTTTTTAAGCGGGGGCCAGGTGAGATGGAGTGCCAAGGTCATGGATGTGATCCCTAATTACCTGTATGGCCAGCAGTCAGCGGACAGGCTGGAGCCCCTGCCCTCTAAACATGACTAATTGGCCCGGCTGTTGCGCCTCTTAGGATACAGGTGAGAACTCATTAACAGAGATGATACGCTCCACCGCTGCTCTGCTCCTGGGCAGATGAGAGGACTAACTGAGAGCCCATAAACACACACACACACACACACACACACACACACGCACACACACACACACACACACACACAGAGCATGCTAATACACACACAAACACACACACACAGAATGGAAGTACCAAGAGCACACACACACACACACACACACACACACACACACACACACACACACACACACTCACACACATCCCTCCTCCAGGATGAGCCACATGTCCTTTGAGCACGAGCATGATACAATATCTCCATGATAAAATCTCTGCCCAGCCCGTCGTGTTCAACACACTTTGCATTGATCAGTAGCTGTCCCTGATAATCAGTAACTGTTACACAAAACCAACCACACTGTTCACAGCATGGTACTGCCCCACAGCAATGCGTGTCACAGGCATGATGAAACCAAGAACGTAGAACAGGTTCCTCTGGTTGACTTAAATTTAGTTGTTGTGACAAAGACAGAAATGCTATACATGTCAGCACAGGCAAACGGTTGACATATGGAATCAACAATAAGGTAAGGGAGGGGTTTGTAAACAAGAGGACGCAGAACACAATATCTGTTGTAATTTACTTATTATTGAGAATGAGATACACATAGTTCCACTGCAGAATTACTTGACTTTTAATTGACCAATTACTCTTTTTTTCTAATTTTTTAAGAATAACATGAATCATGGCACTTGTTTGGCTATTTACATGGTGACACCATCACTAAGCACATATGAGTTGTATTCTGACACCGACAACAACCTGTGTTTCTAAATCAAATATTGAATGTCATTGCACCACGACACACACACTTCAGAGGTGGACATTCCTGCCTGAAAATAAAGTCTTAGCCATGCCTCCTTCAACTGAGCGATGACATCTGGAGAGGCAGGTCTCTTTGTGTGTAACTGATTGACAATGTGACATCAAAAGCAATAGAACCGAGAATGGAAACTAACATTGTATTCATTAAACCTTAAATAAACATTCAAAGAAAACGTGAATGAACTCTTGGCTTAAAGGGGTGAAGAATCTACGCAGTACTATTTCTAAATGTTCGAAATGTATGCCATAACAGAGGCCTACGGTGAGACGTTTTAGCTTAGTCACTTTCGTTTGCTTGTTTCATTGCATGTACATTCATCATGGAATATAATAAAAGTCAACATGTATTATTATGGCAATTGGCAACCATTTAGGCAGAACAGAGGAACCATAACGTGTTTATAGGCCATAAAGGCCATAATGATAAAAGCTATCGCTTTAAGAATTATTCAAAAGCCAAATAAAACGACTGTGATTGTTTTTTTGGTGATACTTGATACGGGATTACATGATCTAATTGGGCTAGATAAGGCTACAGGTTAGCTGGTTTAACAATTCATCGGATGCGACCCGAGGGCTCCCTGTATCCCGGGTACCATAATCTGATAAACCCTTGCTTCATCGGTGTGCTGAAGCGCGCGCGGCCAGCGCAATCAGCTGAGCGCTATCAATCGTATACGGTGTGGACAATGCGAGTATAGGAAGCGGCGAAATCAACGCAGGCTATATGGTCTCACCCCAAGAACAGAGCTTGGGATGCATTGCATTTGTTATTTTAGGCATTTCGAGCTCCTCTCGGTCAACTAAAAAGCTAATCTCGGTTGGATGTTATCTCAAGTCATGCTTCGGGTTTCATAATTTGCTCTTACCTGCCCACTGTTTGGTTGGCAAGCTGTCGCATTCGATTGAATTGCTTCTTCATCTTGTATTTTCTGCGTTAACACCGATGGGTTGAGCGAGTCCACATATTTCATTGACACAAGTCAGATCTCCAAAGGAACGAGAATGAGACGGTTTACCCTGTACACATCCGAGTTTTACATCACTATATTATATATTGTTAAATAAAATGTGTGGGCTAATTTATACTCATTCTGTGGCCTCTGTCATCCACCCCGCTGCCCAGAGATGCTGGAGCAATTTCTCCAAGAACCGAATGACAGCTCACGACACGACGCTATGCACTGTTGCATTATGGGAAATGTAGTTCCAGCGGCCAAATCCGACTCTTGTACTAGATGTACAATATACCAAAAATCATGATTACAATTAACTGTCCTACAACATAGCAACGTTTTTGCATATCCCTAGTTGTAGTTCCTCTTTTTGTATTTAGTATACAAGAAAATAATCCCTACAGGCTACTGAGCTGGGCTACATAAAATATTTTTTGCAGTCAAAAATATTAGTCAGCTAAGTCGAGGAGTTCAAATTAGTCACTATATGAAAGCAGCTAGATGCATAACACCAAACAGCACAATGAATGCAGATGGCATCATCTGGTGGCGTGTTGGCTGAATACACTCAAGGGAGTGAAATGCAAAAAAAATCCCCCAACAACATTGACACCACTTTGTCAATATTTACATGATATTCGCACATTTATGACATACATAACATGAACAAACATCAGTTCAAATTAGGATAGATTGAAGTACCTTGATCTTTCGTGAAGGCCTCAATCTAAACGTGTGTGCCCTCCAGCCCGTAGGGGGCGCTCTAGTTCACACAGCGCTCTCCTTCATCATGGAAGAAGTGACAGGTTGAATGACACAAGACCGTCCGTGCACAAGAGCGAAAGTTAACTTTTCACTGCTGTATTTTCAGCCCTATTTTCATACTTCACCATCCTACAACTGCATCTCCGACATCTACGTGGGGAACCTAAATTGTTCGATTTGGGACAATGCGGGACCGAACCAAAGAGTTAGGAAATGTAAGTTTCCAGGAGTATTGCTAACTTTAGCACTACCCGCTAGCGTGCTGTTTTTTTTTTAGGTGAACTCCCTTCTTTAGGTGCTGGTAGCTACTGTCAATGTGTCTGTCCCGACCACTTGGTAACCACAAGCGAAATGACCTTTGTCAAAGCTGTATTTATGTCTCTGTATTTCTGTTAGGATACAATACATTTACAACTTCCGTTCAAACTTGCATGTATTTCCCATAAAGGGTGGGTGACAGACCAATGCCGTTTGTGTTATGATGTGCTAATAGCAAGTATGTCAAGCGGCTCTTCATACACTTCAGGGCTGCATGAAGTGTGTGACACGTTTAGTCCCTGGCTACTTGTCCTCACCATCAGGCTGATTGCTCCGATGAGGATGGGGAGGGTACGGCGTTGGTAGTGAAGCCCGGGACCTCGACAGCAAATGAGGAGAAAGAGAATGATGCTTATTTCAAGAAGGTGAGAATACAATTCCACTATTTAATCTATTTTATTCATCTACATCTATTTTATCTGTCGTTTTGATTGATTGTTTCTCATGGGAAGACGTTTGAATTGGGCAACACAGAGGGCAATAATGTAAACCAACATTTTTTTTGGGGAGGTCCTTAATTGCAAATATTGGCAGCCAAATTTAGGTTGTTAGGTTAGTATTATATTATTATTATATATCAGACTGGGAACATGCTACATATTCATAATCTGTCGGCTATCTATCCAAATAAAGTTGTGCAAGGTGAAAGAACCAAGTACTGGTATGATTGCTCAATTGCAACATTCTTGATGCCAAGGTGCTGGAAATTCAGGAGGGACTTGAGTTTATCAAAAAGAAGGTGGCAGAACTGGAGACTAAACAGAAGACTGTCCTGGGCGAGCCATTTCCAGAGGAGAGTAAGTAGCCATTGTAGTCCTTGTTGGACTTTTGCTCTTAATCTTGAACATCAAGATTAAGCTGTATCAGTATACTCAGTTATGGCCGATACTCAAGTTCAGGAATCGGTACCCATAGGATAGACACCCCTAGAACCCCAAGAAATGTCAGTGGATTATTTAGAAATTATTTAGAATTTTTAGTTTTCGGTAAAGCAGGGGATGACACAAGTGCCTATAAAAAAAATCTCCCTATATATATGATAGGGTTCTCGAAAATCCATCCTATAGCGGCGCAGCGCAACCATGTAACATTATTAAATAGGGCTGTCGCAACGAAGACATTTACTTTCTGCAATTGTTTTTTTTTCTAATTGGTTAAACGCATGTTTTATTGGAATAATGCTTCAAAAAGTGAAGCGGCAATAACACGTAAGTGCTGTGTGGTCAACCTAAGGATCACCAGATCAAGGCATCATCACATTGACACACCGACATTGCTGAACTGCATTAGGCCTCATTCACATGGTGAAAATGTCTATTGATAAGCAGACAACATCAAGAAAGCTCCAAGCACACATTTCACAAGAGAAATAAGGGCTTTCTTAAAATATTACAGATCTGAAAATTTGCACTGTTAAATGGGTAGTTTGGGATTTTGGACATCGGACTTCAGTTCCAAGTGAGCCAGTGTGTTATTTATCATTGGAGACCGTTTGCAACACTTTTCATTCAGTCCTTCTAGTTGCAGAAATCGCTTGTGTTAGGCCAGCGCAAGTCGAGGGGATCTACTAGCCTGCCAATATAAACAGTTTTACCCACTCCAAAGTACATCCGATGCAAACCAATTATAATGCCCGAATATTGATGTAAATATCTGTGTTGATAGAATAATATTAGCAATAAAAGTATCCTTGTATCCCAATGATCACATTACATTTTGGGGGACTACTTTCTGGTAAAGGTAAATAGAGAAGCACACTCCAGGTGATGTCAGTCCGCCGCTGCCATAGCCTGCTTCCAACTACAGGGATTATAAACTAAATGCAATGCGATGCAAGAGTACGTTTATTGGTATCCACCTAATGATAGTCATATTTTTTATACAATAACAAAATGGCCATATAAGAAAAATGGGCTAACTGCTCAACTTATTGGCCAATATTTCTCAAATGGAACTAAAAAAAAGAATTCTGTCTGATTTTTTTTGGTGAATTTTTGATTATTTTTGTAGCCTGTGAATCTTTTTGTCATGTTTGGCTTTTCAATGAAATTGTGGGAAAAGTAAAAAAATGTAGGGCATAATAGCAGGGCCAGCAGGATTTGTTTTACAATAGCGCCACCCTTGAGTGCAATACCACTAATTTGGGTTTATGGGTAGTGGGTGTTATTGGTAACCATACCTGAACATTTCAGGAGTTTTCGACTTACGGTATAGGGTGCAGTATGACTTTTACAGAATTTTGGGGAAAAAATGAATGGTACAGAAACCATAGTAAAAACAGTTAAAATAAAGTCTACAATGGGTGATTGTGATTTGGTGATGTGGCTATCACTGTTGATCACTGAGTGATTTAAATTTTTGTTCACCTTTTCACAGGTTTGAAGAGGTATATCCAGACCCTCCGAGAAGAGATCAAGAACACGGCGAGTCAGATCCACAAGAAACTCAAGGGTGAGTGGAGGAATATCTACTTGCTTGCATTGCCATACCCCGCACAAATATTTCTTCATTAATCTTTATTTTATTTTGGCAGCTATTGAACCCAAGAAAGGAGAGGATGATGGGAAATATGTAGGCATCACCCTGAGGATGCAAAGGACACAGGTGAGGCCATTGTTCACTTTTCTGCTGCAATTTGAACGCTTTGTCACTCCTGTAAAATGTGTTGATACATTCATAATCCCACGTAATCGAAATGTTATTTAAAAGTACTGCTCATTACATTATTCCAAATGTAGTGATTTGTGCTATCCAACGCATTGTTTCATGGACTGATTGATTGAGTTTCCTTTGCCGCCAGCATGGGGTCTTGTCCAGGGAGTTTGTGGAGCTGATGGGACACTGCAACACCATCCAGGCTGACTACAGAGATCGCAACATGGAAAGAATAAAGCGGCAATTCCGAATCAGTGAGTCTTTCGGTCGTTGGTCTTAGGCCCGGTTTTAGCGTTGAATCATAATTTTTGTTGTGCCTGATGGAGCTGTAGAACTTGTATTTATTCCTCAGCGGTGAATGTTGATGTCCAGTGTAAACGTGTTTGAATCCAACCCTAAGCGTATGCCTGGCATCTGCTTTGTCTTGGACACTTTGATTTAGTTGTGGAGTGAACTAAAAAGGCAGTACTCGGCGTTGGCGGTATTGTTAGCCCTGCAGTCGTCATTCATGTGCCGTCTCTCTCTGCCTCAGAGATGTGAATGGCCAGCTGTGTCTCTTGTGTCTCTTCAGCCGGCAACGACGTCACCGACGAACAGCTGGAAGACATGATTGCGAGTGGGGAGACGGATGTTTTTACACAGAATGTGAGTGCATGGAGTTGGGTGGCTATGGACCACCTATCAGGACTACTACTCCCTTCTGCCTCAGAGACACACTTTGTAAACATGATTAAGATATAATAACTGACAACTATGTTTTTACTACCATGCAACCTATTGTTATGAGCAGTAGTCCCACTTCAAAAAGCCACGGGCATCACTAGGTTGGTCTGGTTGTTGACCTCCTTAGGAACCGTGGCCACCCGCTGGGGACACGACTTGTTTTGATGGCCGCAGTACACAAGTGTCATGTCCACAACAACAACGCCAGGCTAACTCTTCACCCACATGTTCAGATCCTGAGTGACGCCAAAGCCACCAAGCAGGCCCTGAACGAGATCGAGACGCGGTACGAAGAGATCCAGAAGCTGGAGAAGAGCATCCGGGACCTGCATGACATGTTCCAGTACCTGGCCATGGAGGTGGAGGCGCAGGTAAGGCTCATGCACCGCTGTGTGCTCGTCCAGGGTTGTGCTGAGGAAGGAATGATTTCCGCTCTGAGCCGCGCCCCTCTCCGTCATGTGCAGGGGGAGATGGTGAACCGGATCGAATCGAACATCCTCCAGTCTTCGAACTATGTAGAGAAGGCCAAGACGGACGTGGAGCAGGCGGTCACATATCAACAGAAAGCCCGCAAGGTACGTGTAACGGTCATCTTTGTGGGGTTATATTCAGCTAGTTGGCTATGCCTTTGATCTGACTCCTTTTTTTTTTTTCTACTGCAGAAGAAGATTTGGATTGCGGTTTGTTGCGCCATTCTCCTCCTTATCCTCATCATTTCATTGGCTGCCACTTTTGCCTCATGAAACCGGCTGTGGGTCCAGGTCCCTTGTATTCTCCCTCCCCTCCTTTTCTACAATTACCCCCTACTTGCTGTAGGTGAGCAGGTCAATGGGTTCTGCCTTTATGGGAACATATTGTTATCCTCAAGCCTTTCCACCCTCGTTGTCTTCCTCTTAACCTCGGCCCTTCCGTCGCCCTAGTCATGTTGAAGAGATGCTCTCTCTAACCTTTTAACCAGTGCCTTCTCACAGGCCCACATTCAGGTGGGGGGGGGGGCGCCCGCCCCGCGCCGCGGGGGGGGGGGGGGGGGGGGGGGGGGGGGGGGGGGGGGGGGGGGGGGGGGGGGGGGGGGGGGGGGGG
>JAOPUA010000072.1:13158329-13171001 GCA_027122455.1 Trisopterus luscus
GTGCCTGTGAACAAGGGAGAATGCAGTATTTGATACACTGAAATGGCTTATTATACTGTCCTCAGGAAAATTACTTGTCGAGTATTCTTGTTACACAATGGATAATGAATTATGAAAGACGACACTAGTTGAAGCGTGGTTCTTTTGAAAAAGGCATATATAGAGACTAATATAAATGTACATAGGCCTTTTTATTTTGCTAATGTTGGGGAAACACTTTCTGTTTAAGGAATCTAAACATGCTTTTGTGTGCCCTTTGTAAATAAGAAATGTCCACATCTGGAGATACAAGCCCATAGCATTGGAACAAACTCTTCAAAGTAAAAGTGCAGGTCCTCCATCATTTTCACTCACTTATTTATGTTTGTATTGTGTGCTGCTATATAAATACAAACAGCAATGTCTCGCTAAGAACTTTTTTTTTTTTAAAGATTTTAAAATTGCTTTTTCATTTTGCAAGGTCTATATTGGTGAGAATGAAGTCAATTACGGTAATGTATTGCACTGATATTATCAAGAAGGGATGAGGTTTGTGCTGTACCATTGGATTATTTTAATATTAAGCAACTGCAATGCTGTATTCATGCTTTACACAGAACCCTAAAATGTTCCTTTAAATCAGTGATATCCTCCTAGGTTAGCATTTTTTGCATGTTTTTGCTTTAACAGTTGGAACTCGATTCAATAACCAGGGACTTATGCACAACATGTGGAAAACCTAGAGATAACTTCCTTTTGTATGGAATTTCCTTAATGAGGTGGAAATGTGCCTTCAAACTGGATGGACTAGTAACACTGTCCGTGTAACTATTGCTGAAATTTTAATTTTGTATACAGCCCAATGCCACTTATTCTGAGGTTTTAAAATAAAAATCTGTCATGTTCTACAATATCTTCCTCTTGTCTCATCAATACTCATAAAGTTATAAGTGGGTCATGGAAGAAGACTTAAATATTGATGAATCAATGTTTAGATGCCATGGGCAATTCTGCCTATTTGAAAGAACAGCATTGGTCTCCACTCCTGCTGTCGTTTATCACCATAGGTACAGAGGGTCCAACCTACTGGCAGCAGTTGTCCCCTAACGAGTTGTCCTACTTCCCCTAAATGTTCTGTTGTTGGTCAGCCGTAGTATCAAATCAACTTGTTTCAGCGTATCACAGTGTGGACTTCCTAGCTTAAGGGACCTTGTGTATAGCTGGTGAATGACTAAGCCTACAGCCACATTCAATTTGGCTTCCTATTTCACAGCAATAGACACCGATCAATTTATAAATTGAGAAGGCACAACATTTCACTTCACATTTCACACTAATAAATTAACAATATCCTTTCAATAACACTTCCAGAATCCAATCACAAATGGAGTGAACATCTTTTAAGGATACTACACTACAAAAATCATTGCCTCCAAGAATACAAAAAAACAGTACATTTTTGGTCTTTTTATTCAACTCTCTTTTCAATAATTCAAGTAAAACGATGTGGAATTACAAGGGAACAAAAGGAATGTAACAAACAAAATCAATATTAGACCATCACCATAAACTACCCATTCCCTCAAAATAGCACCCTGCCCCAAAATTATTTAGACAAAAACCAGTCAACGTGAATTGACCATTTACATTGTTATCTGGAACTGTACCAGTATTTTTATTCACATATTTTGTTGAGGTTCATTACAGGAAAGAGCAATGAATTCATGGCAACAGTACAATATCAGATGGAAAAGAATAAAAAGAAAAGAAAAAGATTTGGTTGCACATCCTTGTTTGTTTGTAGGGGGACGTTTTGTTTTTTAGCAAATAGCTCCTAGAGTTCACCGTCCACACTTTCAAGAGTTTCAGAAGGCAAATCGAGGTTCATAACCCTTTTGGCCATACAGGCACCCTTATTGTCAATAACAATGATTCATGGCCCTCTTTTTCAGACCAGGTTGACCATAATAGAACGTGGGAAACTTAAGAGAAAGCAAAAAAAAAAAAAAAGATCATGATCCTGCTGCACGCCTGCAGTCCAAGGGAGCCGAAAGTATATCTGGAAATGGAGTTGGGTTAGAGACGCTCAGGGCTCTGAGATGCATTGCGAGGTCCCAGTAATGTAGCAGATGATTGAGGCTGCTGTAAAAAAACAAAACAAAAAAAAAACTACATGACAACGCACTCAAAAGCGATGGGGCCATTTATCAGATGTGCAAAGAATAAATGCAAGGCTGGATTTAAAACGACAGGACCAAAACATGGAAAGCAAGAAGAAACAAAACAAAAGCCCCCCCCTCCCCCCGTAAGGACAAGCTCCAGCATAGTGCAGAAAAGATCACATTTACAGATCGATTCTCTTCCCGATACCCTGGAAGAAATAATAAAATATCCATAACTTATCAGACTACAAAAAAATAGTCCCAAACAGCCAACAAATATTTCAGAACCCAACCGTCTAAAACCTTCAACTTACAAGACATCTGCTCTCTGAAAAAGTATTTTCTTGTTTGTTGCACAAGTTATCTTTCATTAATAACCCCGTCAGAGGGTGCGAGTTAATCCCACCTTTAACACTTGAGTATTTTTTCCAGTCTTTTAAATGATTACAGTACTTAAGTGTGAATCCACAACAACTTGTGTTTTATCACCTCACTCGTATTCAATCCACCCCCCCAGGGGCGTGTCCAACCACTGTCTGATCCCTCCCAAGCAGAGCACCCCCACTACTGACCCCCACACAGGGCATCTTGAGTTAGAATCTTATTTTATTTCCCCCCCATGAGTCCGCCATCTCTGAGCCATCCCCCAGGAGACGATGGCCGAACTGGCAAGGAGACCAGCTCCTGATGGGAGGGGGAGGAGACCCAAGAGACAGGGAGACCCGCTGGCGTGGACGCCGTCACAGTACTCTCGCGCTTTTATTTTGTAGCGAAAAACAAAAAGCGGCAACGTCGCTGAGGTCGTGTCATGCGCTCCCCGCGGTGCCCTGGAGCAGCACCCTTGCCTTTCTTCTAGGTGTGTGATCTTCCCAGCGGTGCTTCCGGTCAGGTCTTGTTGTGGCGCTGCTGGCCGGCCGAAGACCGGGTGCTGCTGGCCGAGGAGCGGGTGCTGGCGGCCGGGGAGCGGGCGTGCACCGCCGCCAGCGCCGCCACGCTCCGCAGCACCCGGTCCGGCGTGCCCTCCGCCCCCGAGCTGCTGCTCACCTCCTGGGAGAGCTTGTGGGATCGCCTGCTGCTCCGCCGGCTCTCCCGCCGGCCCTCGCCAGAGCGGCTCCCCCTGTCCTTCCTGTCTCTGCGCGTGGACCGGCGCTCCGAGCTGCGTTCCCGCTCGCTGCCCGAGGACGCGGCCCGGGAGCGGGACCCCCGGGGGCCCGTGCTCTGGGAGCTAAGGCTGGGCGAGCGCCGACTGCTCCCGCTGCTGCTGCGGCTCTGGCTGCTGCGCCCGCCGCCACCCTCACCGTCGCTGCTCCCGCTGCTGCAGGCGCTGTGGCCCCGTGACGACTCACCCTCCTTCCCCTCCTTCTTCCCCTTGCTCCTCTTGTACTCCGTACCCTCCAGGGGGGGCAGGAGGGACCCGGGACAGCGCCGGGTGGAGCGAGAGGCGCGGCCCGACTGGCTCGTCGTGGAGGGCTTGCTGCCGCCGGCTCTGTTGTTGCTGGTGTTCACCGAGTTGGTCTGAGGCGAGGCCGGTACGCTTTTGCATTTGGGCTTTTTGTCAGTAGCCGGGGAGCTCCCGGCAGCCTTGGGGTCTTTCCTCAGCGTGTGCCCGGGGGTGTCCACCCGCCCCTTCATGGCCAGCAGCTTGGCCGCGGCGTTGAGGGCCGAGCACCTCTTCCCCAGGACCTCTGGCTCCAGGGGCACCGAGGGACAGCTGTTGGCCTGGGGCTTGCCCTGCTTGCCAGTGGTCCTCACCGACGACGCGTCACTGCCAGACTCCCCGCCCGTGGACACGGCGGCATTGCGTCTCTCCGAGCTCCGCGTGGTCCTCTTCCTGGGCCGGTTCCCCTCCCTGACCCCGCGGTCCTGCAGGCCTCGCTTGGCCGAGCGGGTGAGCCGGTGCTCCTTCCGCTCCTCTGAGCGGTCCGAGTCGGAGGAAGAGGAGGGGGAGCGGGAATGTCTTCTCTGTGAGGTGGCGGTGTGCTTCTTGCCCCGCTCCCCTCCCGCTCGAGCCTTGTCCTCCTTCTGCTGCTGCTGCTGCTTTTTCCCGGGCTCAGGGGAGGCGTCCACTCGCCTCTTCTTGGCGGGGTGCCGGTTCTCGTAGGTCTTCCTGTGGTGAGCCTGGCGGGTGAGCGTGGCCGTGGAGCACCCCGAGGACGGCGAGGAGGAGCGGGCCGAGTCCCGACTGCTCTGGCGACTCAGGGATCTCTTCGGGAGGGAGGCCTTCTTGTCTCCGTCGCTCTCCTGCTTGGACCCGGGAACATCCGCGGTGGGTTTGGAATCGGGGCGGGGGGACGCCGGTGGGCCCTTTGCCTCTGAACCCTCTATAGCTTTCTTTTTGGGCTGAGAGTTGGACATCTCTGCCCTGTCGTCTTTAACGGGAGCTCCACTGTCCATTTTGGCTTCTACAGCGTTCGTGGTCATCCTGGCTTCCTTCTCAGACTCCATATTGGACACTGCCTCTGGTGGAGAAGATGCCAAGCAGTCGGTCGAGGGGGCCGGCGCGGGACCCTGGGGCAGGGCCTCGGTCTGGGCTGACGACGACGCCTCCGATGGTGTGTTATGGGAGGCCTCCTTCTGCGCTGGAGAAGGGACGACTGTGGGGGCGCTGGAGGGGGGAGGATCTGTTCCAGTTGCTGTTTCTGTGGATCCGGGTACAGCAGCAGTTGCAGCTGGAGTTTCCTGGGTATTAAGCAAGACCACGGTTGGTGTAGCAACAGTGGTAAGTTCTACCGATGAAGATGCTGAGGCTGATTTCAGAGGGGCTGTCGCCGCCACGGTGCTAGAAGTCACCTGAGAGGTTGCTGCCACAGTAGATGTCGAGGTTGATATAGTTCCCCCTGGATTATGCTCGGCTTCTTTTACTTCCGTTGAGAGAGAGGATGTGGTTATCTTTTTTATCTCAGGGGTTGCAGGGGTGGTGATGACTGCAGGCGGAGAAACAGTAAAAGAAGCTTGCGTATTAACCGTAACAGGCTTTGTCAGGCATGTGGCTTGTGTGAGTGCTGTAACTGGGGCTGCAGCTGCTGCCGTCTCAGGGTTTTTTTTGGGTGGAGAGGTGGTGACTGGTTCCCCAGGGACAGTTGTTGGACCTGCAGGTTCAGTCACTTTATTCACAGTGGACAATGCGGGGGCGATTGCAATGGTCTTTTCGACCGCTGATGACTTCGCGACAGTGTGTGCTGCGTGACTGTTGGAGGCAGAGGAAGCCGCTCTGTCCACATTGAGCACGGATCCTGATGTAGGCGATGAAGTGGTGGTGGTGGTGGTGGTAGTAGTAGCAGCAGCAGCAGTCCTAGCTGCACTGGCTGGACCATCAGTAGGTGGTGCAGTAGACGTGGCAGTCTCCCTGATTGGGGGTGTGGCGGTTGTAGATTCAGAGGGTGGTGTTGCAGGATGTTCGGCCGAGGAAGTGGCCATGTTTTTCACAAGCGTACTCTGGCAAACTGGTAACGGTGAACAGTTTGCGACACAGCCTTTTGTTTGAGTAGCCGATACTGCAGATGCTGCCACTTCTACTGAGGAGACAACGGAAGGTGCCGCGTGCAATGGTCTGGAGGCCGTTGTTGATATCGGCATTGATCTTTCAATGGGCGGGGAAGCTGTTTTATTTGTCGTGGAACCACCGTTTACTTCAGACGAGGTGGGAGCTGTCAGCGTTTGTTTAGCAGCTGGGATGGCGGTTGAGGCTGTAGTGATGGTAGGAACTGGAGCTGGCACCGCTGTGGTAGTGATCAGATCAGTTGCTGGCGGGGTTGGAGAAGGTGAGTGTGCAGGTGGAGCTAACACAGGTAATCGGGGTGGACCTGCAGCAGGACCAGATGAGTTTGTGGGGCTGGGTTTGGGATTCTGCTCTCTGGGGGATGGGCAGATGGGAGATGGCTGGAGGACAGGAGCTGCTGGACCAGCTGTAGTCTTAATATCCATTTTCTCCACTTTAGAGGGCAGTGAAGCCTGACTGGGGCCAATATCAATCTGTACTGGAGTGGTGGGTAAGGGCTTAGCGGGCAGGGAAGCCTGACTGGGGCCAACAACAGTCTGGACTGGAGGGGAGGGTACGGGCTTGGAGGGCAGGGAAGCCTGACTGGGGTCAACATCAGTCTGGGCTGGAAGGGTGGGCAGGGGCTTGGAAGCCTGACTGGGGCCAACAGCAGTCTGAACTGCAGGGGTGGGCAGGGGCTGAGAGGGCGGGGAAGCCTGACTGGGGCCAACATCAGTCTGTACTGGAGGGGTGGGCAGGGGCTGAGAGGGCGGGGAAGCCTGACTGGGGCTAACAATTGGAGGGGTGGGTAGGGGCTTGGAGGGCAGGGAAGCCTTACTGGGGCCAACAGCAGTCTTTACTGGAGGGGCAGGGAGGGGCGAATGAACCTGTGAGCTACCAGGCTTCTGAGCAGCGGTCTTTGACTCTGGATCAGGACTGGCAGTGGTTTTGTTATTGGATTTCTGTCCTGCAATATCTGGCACAGCTGAAGCGTCCTTTCGGGGACGACCCCTCCTGCGTTTTGGGGAGATGGTGGGGCTGGCCTCTGCTTTGGGTGGGGGTGGCGGTGGGGGCAAGGGCTGGAGTAAGGGTGAGGGAGGAGTTTTAGGAGGTCTTCCTCGTTTCCTTTTCACTGGCGTAGCAGCAACAGAGTTCTCGCTGGGAGCCGGCCCCGAGGCTGCGGGCTCTCTGCCGGGTGGTGTGTCCGTCTTCCTGAGCTGCGCGACGCCCCGGCCGCGGCCCAGATGGTGTTGCTGCTCGCTGAGCTGGGCCGCCATGCGGGACTCCGTCTCCAGCCGGCGCCGCACGGGGAGGTTTCTCAGCACGGGCATGTCCGGAGAAGCATGGGGCGGGGAGAAGGGGTGGTAGATCCGAGGCTGGGGGGTTGGGAGAGCGGGGCTGGAGTCCTGGTCCTTACAGGGGGGGCCTTTAGGTTTGTTCTCGGGGCTCTGGGGGTTGGCGTCTCGGCCGGGCTCAGAGGTGGAGCCCCCCGCCTGATCCTCTGTGGCCTCCTCCGAGGAGCCGTGGCCGCCCGTGCTGCTGGCCCGCCTCCTCCTCTTGCGTGGCTCCTTGTCCGTCACCACGGTGACCAGCCTGCCGGGGAGCTTTCGGAGGACCTTGGCGGAGGGCGAGTCCTCCGACATCCCCTTGAGGACCTCCCCATCCGCAGACTGACGCTTGCGTGGCGAGCGGGAGCTGGCCGGAGGGGGGAGGGCGTCCCGGTCTGTGGTGTCCTCTCTGGCGGAGTACATCTGGTGGTCCACTGGGCAGTTGGACTCCAATGGCGAGACCACTGTCACAGACCTCTCTTTCGTGCCCGTTTTCTCCTCCTTCTCCTCCTTGCTAGCCGCCTTCTCCTCCTTACTAGCCACCTTCTCCTTACTACAGGGCTCCTCCCTCTCAGTAGTGCCCTGCTTCTCCGCCCTCTCCTCCTTTCCCCTCGGCTCCGGACCGGCAGAACGCTGACAGTCTGACGGCCCATCGGCATGAGGTCTCCCCTTGGCGGGAGACGAGGGGGCAGGGGAAGGCACTGGGCCAGAGACGGAGCGATTCAGAGTCCTGCCTTTAGTGGGCTCTCTGGTGGGAGAGGAGTCTTTAGTGTGTTTGGAGGAGGCAGCACCCTTAGTGTTGGCTTCCGTGCGGGTCGGGGTAGCGGTGCTGGTGCTGGGGGGGGAAGCAGCCGAAACAGCGGCAGAAGCAGCAGCAGCGGCAGCAGCGGTGGCAGCAGCGGTGGCAGCAGCGGCAGCAGCGGCGGCGGCTGCAGCTGAGTCTTTGGAGGGTGGGCGCCCCCTCAGGCCGGAGCGGGGTCTCTCAGCCACTTCTCGCGGGGGTGGCGGCGGGCTGGGCTCGGGCTCTGGGGATGCGCCCCGCAGCCGGCCGCTGGTCCTGGTGGAGGTGGCGCTCTTGTCCTTGGGCTTCCGGCCCCGGCGGGCAGGGGTCGCCACGGGGGTCTCCACAGAGGCGGGCGGCGACGACATGTCGTCGTCTGAGGAGGCGTTGTGCTTCAGGCCCTCCTCTTTGGCCTGGTCCAGTCCCTTCCGGGCCGCCTCCACTTGTTCCTGGGGACAAGGAGAGCTCGGTTTGTATTGGCTCAAAGGACAACATGGATCTCGATTGCGTCGCATCAGGCTTAACCGGTAGAGCACTGCACCAACACGGCTTCGGTGAAGGCTGTGGTTTAATGGGTGTGGTACAATGGTTGGGTTGTCGTTACCTCTGCTTGTTTCAGCTCCTCTTTACACACATCTTCCAAGGACGCCTCCAGGAAGTTCATTGCATAGCGCTCTATGGGAGTGAGCTGGAGGAAGCAAAAGAGGAGAGGGTTAGCTTTGGTGGTTGACCCGTGTATGAGGGGTTCTCCCACGTTTTAAAGGTTTTTCAATAATGACCGCCTGCCCGGAGCGTCTGACGTCAAAACTGAAAGTGACATTTATAGTAGCATACTGCTGTTTTAGTGGAAGTTAGGTGGATCAAGTTGGATGGTATATTTTTTTATTTATAATATTGAAGTTATATATTTTTTAAGATATTGAACAGCGATCTGACAGGGTGGGAACCTAAGACCCGAGTTGCGTGGTTCTATCTGCCCAGGAGTCGGGCAGCAGTGCTACTCTCTATAGAGCATTCGATTGGTCAATACTTTTTCAGAATTTCAGATCCCACTCGAGTATCAAGTACTCAATTATTTGTCCTTGCTACTAATTGGTTGCAGCCAGTTGGTTTGTCCAGGACACCAGCGGATTGCAAAATGGAACTAGAATAACTTCATAGCCACTAGGATCGCTGTGGTTTGGGATGACAGGCATTCAAACCAACTGACGCCCTCACCTGCTCCACCAGCGCAGCTATTTCCTGCTCCGCCTTGGAGAGCTCCTCCACTTCCTCCTGGTCCCCTCCGTCGTCCAATGGGATGTTCTCGTTGAACTCGGCCAGCTCTGCCACCTGCTCTGCCTTGGCCTGGGAGGCGGCTACAATGTCCTCCTCATCCTCAGCGCGGCAGAGGGCCTGGAGAACCACAGAACGTTAGAGACCATCTTCTAAGCCCCGAGTGCTTTGGTTACATCACCCAGATCACCGCCTCAACAGTTGGCAGTCACCCTCTGACTGATTAATTATGAGTAATGGATACCCTTTTGAAGTGTATAATAAAATAGGTATAATTGGTGAACAACAACAAAACAGGTAAATATTAATAGCTTTTTCTTGATCAAAACCCCTAAACAGAAGCCTGGATTTACAGTTGGCCGCGTCTCATCATTGGCTCTCTCCATTCCAGTTGGGGTTGAGATTAAAGTACATTTTATGTTCCAGAAAGATTATGAGCTCAAATATTCTAATTTGCAAGTCATAATGCATGCTCAAAATACACTGGTCACACATTGCCATACGGTTACAATAATAAACTATTCATTAACACAAGTTAATTCAGTAATAAGCATTAACTAACATTAACCCTAACCCTATTAGTGAATACCCTAGTAATCATGAGCATCACTCCTTAAATGATTACGGTAGTAAACTTAAATCAACCATTAGTAAATTGTAGTTAATGCTCATTACTGCCTTAACTTAATGTTAATGAATTAACGTTAGTGTCAAGTTATCAACACACCAGACTGGAATGGTTCCCAGTAGTCCCAGCAGTAGCTAGCTAGTCCACCTAAAGCGTGTACATGAGTATCTAGGTGCTCTGCGTCTATGCGGCTGACCTGCTCCAGGATGGTGGTGCTCTGCTTGTGGGCTGACTCTTCCTCCTCCGGCGGGGGGGCCACCACCACCTCGGCCACTGCCTCCTTCTTCTCCCCCTCGTTCACGTCAAACAGCTCCCGGATGGTTTGCTGTGGACAGAGCAGAGTGCGCTAATGAAATCTCCTCTCTCCCAGGCCTTGGTGGCCAGGCTCCTACACGCGTGTTGGGTCGGTGCAGGCCAACGGACCTGTTGGCCCCACCGCCTTGGGTCCTACAACTTCACATCACATCTCAAAAATACGTAGTTGCCCACTGTGGCCGCATCCTTTCTGGTTAGACGTGTTGTGTTGTGCTGTGTGTGCATGTGCATTCAAGACGAAACATCCAAATGCGGTCTATCCCCGTTATGTCCATCACTGATTTTAAATGAAAAAAATCTATATAAAATGTATTGCATTGGTCAAATGCCCAAAAAAGGTGGTTATTGCATCTATTGATATGTAAAGAGAATGAGCATCCGGCTGTCCCACTGTAATGAGGGTGAACCCCTACCTCTTTGAAGAACGCGGTGGTGAAGTTTCCTCCGTCAATGGCCATGTCTCCCAGCATCCTCTTCTGATTTGCCTTCTTCAGGATGTTCTCCTCCACAGTTCGCTCGCTTATCAACCTGTCGGAGACACCAAGAAGGCCAATATGTTGGTTATTGTTGCATATCATCACTATGGAAACCTAGGTTTGAACCCTTTGAACCCACACAGCAAGGTTCAAACATGGAAGCCCAGGACCAGAAAACAAACTCTGACATCACGACACATGATCTCAGCTTGGCTCAGGTGATGGAGCGGAAGGGTACTAGTTTGATTCCTGGCTCCTCCTGGCTGAGTATACCTGAGCAAAACACCTAACGCTTACTGCTCCAGACAAGCTGGTTGTTTACTTGCATTGGGTGGATGTAAGGCCATAATTGCCAAGCACTTTCAGTGGCCACTGGTGAGAAATGCGCTATATAAATAAATGCACTCCATTTACCATCTCCTTACATCAGGATCATGAATCAAGAGTAAGAGATACATCTGTATGTTGTGATGTGCAGCCTGGCGGAAAGCTACCAGCTCATTGAACAGATATCATGAATGAGATTGACCCAAAACGACCCGGACCCATCACTGGAATCACCCGGCCTGGTCCCGGGGAGGGGGAGGGGTGGCGGCTCACCGGTAGATGTGCACGTCTCTGGTCTGGCCGATGCGGTGGCAGCGGTCCTGGGCCTGGGCGTCCATGGTGGGGTTCCAGTCGCTGTCGTAGAACACCACGGTGTCGGCGCCCGTCAGGTTGACTCCCACGCCGCCGCTGCGCGTGGACAGGATGAAGCAGAAGATGCGGCGGTCGTTGTTGAAGCGCTCCATCAGGGACTGAGGAAGGGATGAGAATGTACATTAAGAATCACTTAATGTAGGCACTTATTATAGGTCGTACACCCTGGCACTCAAAAAAGATAAAAATACTTAGTTGTGTAGCATCTTATCCTAGCTGTTTGTTGTATACGGGAATGGGTTAACCTAGCAAAGCACTTACAATCGCTAGGTTAAAGGAGACTCTGGTGATTTTTACCCCCATTATCGTTTCCCTGAGGGTTAGAGGGTCACCCCATGTTGAGGGAAGTAATAAGCCCAACGAAAATTGATTCAACGTAGCCAGAGATCTGCACTGGCTGCCGGCGCTACGGAATAGCTATAACGCTAACCTATGGGGGCAAGCTCTTTATCCACTTTTGGGGCCTCTAAACACAGAAAACCATTCCAAGACATATGTAACACGAGTTGGTTCCTTACGAGACACCACTGTACTCGTTTTATTCAAATACTGTGGCAAAACAGTATAAACTTTGTGTTTTTGAGTCACTCACCTCAGATTACCCCGTTGACATATCCAGAAAGCCCTTACTAGCCGATAGCAGAGCGGATGCGCGTGGATACACAGACACTGTTGGCTGGGAGCGCATCCGCTCCAGGCAAAAACAAACTTTATACTGTTTCGCCACACTATTTGAGTTACGAGCACGGTGGTGTTTTGTACGGAACCAACTCGTGTAACATAGGTCTTGGGAATGGTTTTCTCAATGTGTTTAGAGGCCCCAAAAGCAGATAAAGAGCTTGCCCCCATAGGTTAGGGTCATGTTATGATCTGCCAGTGCAGATCTCTGGCTACGTCAAATCAATGTCAGGTTTTTAACTCCCCTAAACATGGGGTGACACTGAGGAAACATAATGGGGTTAAAAACCGCAAGAGCTCTCCTTTAACCCATTCCTTACTGTAATGACAGTGATATATTGCTTCTCTTTCTACTGACAAACGAACAAACGCACTATATGGGGACCGAGCTACAGTTAATCAGCATCATGCGGTGGTTTTTACAGTCCTACAACAAAAGGGAAAAAAAGGCAGTGGCTTCGTCCTGATATATGTGGTTCTCTTTATGGGTTACAACTGTAATTTCATTGATTATCAGTATTTTAAATTATATTTTTACACACTGCGGCACTCTGTCACAGCAGTACCGACCTGTCTCATCTCCACGCGGGTGCTACCGTCCAGACGCAGGTAGATGTGTCCGTGGTAGTTGAGGAACTGCTCCAGCACGTCCAGCATTCGCGTCATCTGGGTGAAGATGAGCACCCGGTGGCCCCCCGTCTTCAGCCGGCGCAGCAGCGTGTGGAGGGTCTGCAGCTTGCCTACACACACACACACACAAGTGAAAAATACATTTAATGTAAGTCACTTTGGATAAAAGTGACACACACACACACACACACACACACACACACACACACACACACACACACACACACACACACACACACACAC
>JAOPUA010000072.1:13177623-13187764 GCA_027122455.1 Trisopterus luscus
TGGGGGTCTCGGCGACGCTGGGGGGTTTGGGAGTTTGCGCGGCAGGCGGCACCGGACAGGTGGGCTTGTTCATGAGCAGAACCGGCCGACTGTCCGTCTTGGGCGGTGGTTGGAGAGTCCTGACAGCAAGACATTACCCAGGATTACAGGAGGCTGTGAACCGCTGGCCAACACATTAGGCCCTGCGGTCTGAAGAGTACAGCTTATCACACCGGCTGAGAGGACAGCTTGTTCTGTAGCAGATACACCTTATGGACAATTTTTTGGGGTACTGTGTTCACATGCAGGGATTTACAAAATGGGGACAACCCAGGTCAGGTTTGTTTTAATGAGAGACCACAGTGCTACGAGACAGGATTGTAAGTAGGCTAACTTCTCGTCGGAAAGGAAGGCGGAACAATGAATTAATGTTTGTTTGTAAGCCATTAATTATTCTCTCAAAAGTTTGAGGGATAATTGTAGGGTAGCTCCGTGGCACAAGACAGATTGTGCTGCGGAAAGATAAATCCCTTTTCCATCTGGTCCTTTTCCATCTGGTTCTGAATGAGCCAGAGCCGTTCCACATTCAAACCACCCGTGTCTCCCCGTACCTGTTGACCTTCATGCGCACTGGTTTGGGTCGTGGGGGCGGCTCCGGAGACTCCACGATCTCCTGGATGAGCTGCCGGCCCACTTTGTGACGGGGCATGAAGACGTCGGCCCGGTACCGAGAGACATGGCCCTCCAAGCCCAGGAGGTCGAACATGGACAGGTCGCAGCGCTGCGGAAGGCAGGGTTTGTTTTAATGCGAAACCACATTGCTGCATGATTACTGGGTTCAGCCTTACACTAATAAGGTTGACTGAACGAAAACACTGATAAAAACACAAAACACACCAACACAAACAATGTTCCCATTTCTAAAAATGACAAACCACAACCAATCAAATCAATAAAAGCTTTGTGGAAGAGCTTTTCTCTCTTGCTAGTCAACCTGGTAAACAAGCTCAGGCATCCCCATCAGTCTCTTACTGCACCACCATGCCCTTACTAGGCACACGCACACAAATCCCAGAAATGCTGACTCTTTGCCCAACAAACAGCCAAGGTGTCTCCCTATTGAGTCAACAAACATCCAGTGCGTGTAGTTCTCCTCTCAGGGGGGGGGCCCCTCCTCACACTGACCTTCAAAGGGGAGACCTCCAGGACATCCTGCACCAGGGAGGCCGTGTGGAAGACGATGGGCTTGGTGATAAAGGGGGACTGGATGGGCCGCGGGTCGAACAGGTTGGGGTGGTTGCACACCTTGCGGAGCTGCATCAGGATGTTGATCACTGACATGAAGTGTCCGCTGGCCAGGGTTTCCCGTACTCTGTGAGACGGAGAGAAAGAATGACAGGAGAAATATGAATGGGTTATTCATTGTACGGACAGGTCTTAAGAGGACTAAAACGTAATGATGTAAACAAACACTTTTTTTTTTCTTTTCATACAAGAGGAACAATCACAAAAAGAAAAATTACAACTTTCAAAAAGGAAAGTAGTCGATGGAAAGCCCCAAACCTCTTGGCTCTGCGAGGTGCCAAGGCCCCGCTAAACGATAGCGACCACTTACGCTGCCTGCGCCATGAAGTCGTCGTAGAGAAAGCGCTGCCTCTTGGAGAGGCGGCAGCGCACCACGTGCTCGTACTTCTTGGGCATCTGCTTCTCCACGTCTACCTTGATCCGGCGCAGCAGGAAGGGCCGCAGCACCTTGTGCAGCCTCTTGATAAGGCCCTCGTTGTACTCCTGGCTGCCCTCGATCATCCCCGTCAGCGGGTTGGAGAACCACTCCTTGAACTCCCGGTGGGACTGGAAAACGTGGGGCATGAGGAAGTGCATCAGGGACCACAGCTCCATCAGGCTGTTCTGCAGGGGCGTCCCCGTCAGCAGCAGTCTCCTATGGCTGCGACAGCCAAGGAAACAAGGACGGGTTAGACCAGAAACAAGCTTTGTATAGCAGGGTATTGGACCCTTTTAATACATTTTGAATTAATTCATTTAAATTGTCGATGTCCCTTTCACTGTTTGTGGGTGGAACCAACTGCTTTCTCATAGAGTATACCAGAAGTTACATTTCAAACTAATCTAAGATTACATTTTATGATTCAGACTTGGAACTTCCTCCTTGAAAAGGCTGGGAGGAATCTACCTTTTAGTTTTACCGACCTGTTGAAATTGAGAAGGCTCTGCCAGCGCTGGGACTTGAAGTTCTTGATGTTCTGGGCCTCATCCAGGATCAGGTAGCGCCAGGACTTGCGTCGGAAAGCCTGGTGATCCTGAAGAACCAGCTTGTAGGACGTAACGCACACGTGGAACGCATTAGGCTTGGTCCATCCCTGAGGCGGAAAAACAATCCATCAAGATGGGGAAAAAAAGCTGTACTCCTCACGATCCAGCATGTTGTGTGTTGTGGTTTAATTGCATGCACGTGTTACGCACCTGTCTCTTCATCTTGCGTTCCTTCTGACTGCCAAAGTAGGTGAGGATCTTGAAACCAGGACACCAGCGTTTCAGCTCCATCTCCCAGTTCAACATCACACTAGTGGGGACGATGATGAGGTGAGGGCCCCAGTTGCCTGCATGCACAAGGTTAACAGCAAAACATGATTGAGTGATCTCCTGTACAAAGCTGCACAAGACTCTGCGTACATTGGTATTCATGGGGGGTGGTGCAACCAAACGGACTGAATGGGTTACCTTTCTCACAGGCCAGGTGGGCAAGCAGAGCGATGGTCTGAATGGTCTTGCCCAAGCCCATCTCGTCGGCCAGAATACCGTTGAGCTTCTTCTCGTACATTGTGACCAGCCAGTCCAGACCGATGTGCTGGTATTCACGCAACGTGCCATCCAGGAGAAAAGGGATGGGCGTCTTGACCTGGAAATAATGGTCCAAATGGAAGGCAACCATTAACACACGATGGCTCTCCTTAGGGATGGGCAATATGGGAACATGCATCATCACAATAATTATGGGGAATTCTATTCAAAACAGATAAATATCTTAAATGTTGAATTCAAACCACCCCTCTTAACATTCCAAGTGATGTTATTCACTAAGACCCAAAAAAAAATACGAATGGCTAAAATGGCTCAAATCAAGTGAAGGGAGCGCTGCCTGCACGTCCTCACGCTCCTCCCTCAGTGGAAATCAATGAGACCAACTGAAAATGAGGCGGACATGGAACTTAAACTGTGATTATGAAAAAAGTATAAAGGTTATCAAAATTCTGTTTTCAGATTATTGAAGATGCAAGTGTCCTTTGAAAGAAGGTTAACAATAAAAAATAAACCAACTTACGAATTCTGTAAGTAAGTGTCAGAGAATGGGCGGACGGTTCTGCCGTCCTCCCATTGACTTCCATTGTAAGAAATAGTATTTTAAAAGTAGAATATCTCAAAAAGTATAAAGTTTACAAATATGAAAAGTCATTGCCAAAATGATGGGACCTAGACCTGTGTGACAGATGTTGAATGGAATCGGTCGGTTCGGTAGTTTGGCCACATTAATTGCACAAGTTTGGTCGGAAGAAGAATAATGGAAAAATCGGATATCAACATTGTGCATTCAAATGCACAATAATTATAACTCAGCCTTACTACTTCCTATACCTACAATCTGTGCTGGAACAGGTCTCCTCTCCGGTCAAAAGGACCTGCTCCGTTTTCAAGCTATGCTAGTAATACAGGTCATGTTCTGGTGACTGTGACCCACCTTAGTGGTGGCCAGTGTGTAGCCTTTGGGTTGCAGGCTCTCAGCAGTAGCAGCAATGTGGCTGATCTCCTTCTTGGGTCTGGAGCCGGCGGACGGAGGGCTGTTGTCTCCCTCTTTGAGCAAGACCTCCATCCCTTCATCGCCACAGCTGTCCTCGTCACTACCCTCCTCCTCGTCCTCTTCTTCCTCCTCACTCGGCTCCTCGTCCTTCTCGCTGTCCTCTTCCTCGCTGTCTTCTGGTGAAACTGAGATACAGACATACAGAGACATGAGGTTTGATTTTCGGACAAAAAAAAAAAATGTACTTGGGGCAAACACCTCCATTGTAATAAGAAACTAAAGAAGGACATTTCGTTTTGAGCCAATACCTGAGGAGGAGGAGTTGGTTTCCACATCGCTCTCATCTTCCTCCGTCTCTTCTTCTTCGTCCCCAGACACCTCTGAGTCTGAGCTGGCTTTAGAGGCGGACGCAGAGGGCTCCTCAAAGTCTGACGTGTAGGCCCCCTTGTACTTCTCCAGGAGCTCATCCATGCTCATGTCACCTGTTGGGAATGAGCAACAGGATATTATTAAATGTACAATGGTTCTGCTTGAAAGATAACATGAATGAATGGCGAAGTGACCAATTAATTCTCATTAAGCTATAGTCTTTATTTATTCTATTTATCATTCAATACATAAAACAGAATGGCCAGAAGCTTGCTGCCATTTTATTTAGATTGAACCCACCACAGAAACATGTGACTGGAAGCCAGGTTGGCCACCAGGTTTCAGTGTGACTGTATAACCAAGAGGACTGTACCTTCTTTTGCAAGGTCATCCAGTTCTTCTGCATGGTCCACGGTGCCCTCCACCTTCTCCTGGGCATCTATGGTGTCCTCCTGATCCTCCGCTGTAACCAGCATAGAGCAGAAGCACAACGCTTCAGTCATGATGTTTCACCTAAGATGCCACCAAGCAATAGTAGCCCCCATGTTAACTGGAAAGATCGGGGGAGGGAATCTGTTGCCACTCCCAGGCAATTGTCTACATAAGACTTCCAGTTGGGATTTAATTGGTTGCATATATTTCAACAGTGTGCTCTGATTGAATACTATGACGTAGACATGTCTTACCATCCTCTTCGTTGGCATTAAACTCTCCGTCTTCCTCCTCAATTGAGGTTGAGTTGTCATCTGAGCCCTCCTCGGAGGCAGAGTCCTGTGAACAACCAGTGTTACTCAACCTTCTAGAAACCAATGTGTCTGAAAAACAGAGCGCGGTAACATCTCGCTTCAACGGCCCTAAACAAGTCACACACCATGCATCCACGGCAGCTACGTAAGCATCATGATCTCATAGCAGCCCGTCAGTGTAGCCTGCTAATAAATCCAATTTAAAAAATGAACGCACACAATGAACAAAGAGCAACAATGTAGGACGTCCAAGGACGTGTGTTGTGCAAACTTTTGCACAACATTTTCTTCAATAAACTACGCTTTCGCCGTACCTCACGGATACGGTGTTTGTTTGTTATAATCGCCCGTCGCACGGCAGGGACGATTCTGTCAACCAATCAACAGACGGCGTGTGTAGCTTAAACTTGCCGGCACCCTTTCAGGCGTCTCAGTACCCCAATGGAGAAGTACTGCGAGACGAGTGTGGCTCAATGCAGCTCACGCCCACTTTTGGCGGTGGAAACACCGTGCCGCACCTTTGCAGACTGAACCGACCCTCACCCTCCGGTGGAAATGAGTCATTCAAACTTGCTTTCATAAAAGAAAAAGTTAGTTCATGTAAGCAGGTTAGAATGACCAGTCCCTATGGAATAAGAGGAAGTCTCATCCATCTAGAAACCTCATGGGATACCACCTCAATGTTATACGGTGAAACGACACACAAACCAGCCTTCACATTGACCAGAAATGTGAGAAGCATGCACACCTAGGCCCGGTCACAATTGGCTGCGAACATTAAAAATGATAATTAAGAAAACATTTTGAGTGATATGCGATCATTGTCCATGTGAACGCATTGCTGATGCGCTCCCCGTCACTAATGTGGTCGCTCACACACCTAGTCGGTCATGGACAGGCCATTCAAGTCTGATAACAAACAAGCATTTCCAAGAGGAAATAAAGTTAATTTGACTGCAAGAATACAATAGTCACAGTCAAAACACTTCCAATTTGCTAGTTCTTCCTTGTATCACGGGTGTCCAAGACGATTTTGGAAGATCGGTCATGAAATCCCCCAATTTTGTGAAAGTGAAATATGGACAGGCCTCGGGCCGGGACTGGTCCAGAAGTCTTGACGTGATGCTTACACCCCCCTCCTCCTCTTAGGCATTGTTTCATGCAAGTACAGCGAATATGTTCATACCATCAGGTTTCAATTGAAACTCTACATCTGTTGCGACACTCCTACCCCATTCCTAACACAGGATGCATTTTTATGCCTTGCACATTTGTTTCCTAAAGCTCTACTCGATGCTACCCCCAACACATGACTTAGCTGAGCAGAATTCATGCGTTCACTCAAGATGGACCCCAGCATGGTGCCAGTGTTATTACCGCAGGGCCCTTGAGCATGCGTAGGAGGTCCTCCAGGGGAAGCTCTCCCTCCTGCTTCAGCAGCTCGATCTCCCTCTGTTGGCTCTCCACGTCGTTGCCCTCCTGCTGCTCCTCCACGTCGATGGTCTCCTCGTCATCCTCCTCCTCACAAGGAGGCTCAAAGTCTCGGTCTGCAAAAACAGGTAAAGGAACGGTTATTGGGGGCCATAGACGCACACAGTAATCTGGTATCCAGTCCTACTATGTTGTAGCAGAGCTTCTGGGAGAAGCGAGCCTGGGCTGGAAACCAGAAAATACGTGGGAAGGCTTTATAGCTATTCTACCGAAGAAAATCCATTTATGGATGAAGCTTTCAGAAGGGGATTTGAATGTGTATATCTACGGTGGTCAGTCTAAACCGTGATAATCTGAAACCTTTACAGGAATTTTTTTTTACAGTTTACTACTGCTGGCCCAGATGGTGTTTACCAATTCTGCACTAAGACTTCCAGTACCAAGAGATCCCGTCTTCTGTAACACGATTGGTCGAAACAAATATGAAGGGAATGTAATTGAATCGTCCCATTCACCCGGTTTTGAGGTTGTCCGAATTTCTCCCTCTCTCTACAACCCTCCCTCTATCCATCTCTCCAAATGCATTCCTTATGGTTTAATGGAGCGTAATTGGGCCTAGTGGTGGGCTTCAGTTTCCAATGCACAGCTACTTGTGAAACAATAAAAGAGTTCACCCTGGACGAACCCGGTGGAGCATGCAGCAGACGAGAAGCTTTCAGCCAAATAACTAATGTCTGGAAGTGGCCTTCAACGACCAGAGTGATGACGGTCGGGCACGCGGCCGATGCCCTACAACATCGGGAGGATGTGGAGGCCAGGTAGTGAATCAAAAGGTGACGGTGGCATGCAGCGGTGCACTGCGACTGGTCGTTTCCCCTTCCTGGCTGAACAAGTTGCATCAACCTAATCCCAAAGGCCATTTGGCTTATCCAACGCTGGTTATCACTGGCTGCAGCCTGGAATGACAGGTTAGGCCAGTCCCAGGGTTCACACATGCATTGCACCTGTGCTGTTCTACAGGCAAACGTTTGACACATGATCTTCAGACTCCGTTAGAAAGCCACACGCAAAAACGCCCTCAGAGAATGGGCAGGATAATGTCTCCTTGCGCCCCCATAATTAGACCTTGACCAAGCGCATATAGAGACTATGGTTTATATAACCCATTGACTTCTGGGGAAGAGCAAGTACAATTTATTTCTGGAGTGTAGCCATGACAACGTTTTCCAGTGACTCATCTCCCATTCATTCATCTTCATTCAGTAACAATACCAGGACAACACAAAATCCATCTAATAGGAGGTGATCCAACCATAACGCCCGACGGAGGAAGGAGAATACTCACCACCGTCGTCTTCTCCGGCCGCAGGAGCAACTTTTTTTGGTTGCACCTCTGGGGTCTCCGGAGGTGCTGCGGGGGCCAGGGACTGGCTGAGGAGGTCAGAGTACTTCTCAGTCTGGCCCACGATGAAGTCCAGCTGAAGGTCCAAAGCCTTTTTCCTCTTCTCCTCCAGTCTGGACTGCTGCTTGTACTGCACCACCTTTGTGGGTACAAACAGGCACGCCACGTGAGAATGCAGCAAGATATTTCCATTTGACTGCAGGACATAAGCATTTGTGTGTGTATAATGATGCAACTAGGACTAAGTTACATCATTGTGTCCGGGTGTGCCCGTATGGATTTCATTACACAAGAACAGGATTTTCATACAGCCATAGTGAGACGACCGCGGTAGCAGAAAGATTGTCCAGGACACATTTCCTTATGTTGACAGGCTTTCACAAATAAAAAAATGCAGCTGTGACCAAACACATATATGGGCCTCTACAAGACAAGACAGCGACCCCGTCAGCTGTGCTTCGTCCAGGACATCACACAAACCTTCTCCACACTGGTCCAGAAGGCCCGGACCTCCTTGGCGATTGAGGAGGCGATCCTGCGGACTTTGGAGTGCTCATCCCTCTTGGCCTTCTCCTCCTTCTGCCTCAGATCCTCGTGGTATCTCATCACCATGCGCACCACCTGAGCACACACAATGTCGGGATGCGTCATGTTCTTTCTCTTTCAAATAAATTTGTAAGGCCCTTTTTGCCAGTGAAGTGAAGGTAAAAAAGATGTAAAAGAGGGAGGGAATGTAACAGGTCGGGAATCAGATTTAGGTCAGCAAAAGGTTAATATGGTTAGCTCGCTAGCACATTAAGCCGAGCGGGCAATTGGTTAATGTCAACGCTCGCATTAGGTAGGTGACAACATAGAGGTTTCAGCTTTGTTGACAGCAAGGAGGCCGTGCTTACCTTCCTGGCCACCCCTCTCTTCCAGCGCCTCTCTTGGGCAAAGTCAGCAGAGAGCCACTGCATTTCCTCACAGAGGTAGTCCCAGTGGACCTTGGGCCGAACGGGCTCAGTCAGACGGGTGAGGCGCTTGGTGGACCAGAAGCCCTCCTTCTTCAGGGACTGGCTGCGGTGCTCGATGTCTGCTTCCTAGAGGGAAACAATTCAAAAAATAACATTTAGGTTTGAGGCATGACGCATATATGCAACCTTTGACTCAGGCTCTCAGCTTATCATTTGATATAGTCTGTTAAGAACCTGAGCTTAAACAAGAAATTACATTTTCCTATATTTACAAATTCTCCTGCTTTTGAACTAGAACACATGCATTATCCTCCTAAAACCTTGACAAATGTGTTCACATAAACTAGGTAGAAAATAGTTTTTAAAAAAGTCCATAGTCTGTAATTTAAGACAAAAGCAACCACTATGGATTGAAAAGCCACCCACACATAAATGACATAAGTCCTGTTTATCCTTTCCATGAAGGTGCACAGGTAAGGTGTGTATACGGTCAGACCCCTGCTCTTACATGTTTGGCCCGCTCCGCCATATCCTTCTCTCCGCGGGGCCGGTGCGGGGTGGTCTGGTCTGCCGCGGACGAGGAGGTGGGGGAGAGGAACTTGCCGTGGGGGCCGCGGAGAGGTGAGGCCCTCTCGCTGCGCGGGGTGGACCAGTCGCTGGCCGACGAGGGACCCGGCGATGGGGAGGAGGCGAAGGGCGAGGCGGGTGAGGCACTGGCCACGACGCGATCGGCTATCCACCGTCGTACCTAAGGGCACAGGGTGGGGGGGGGGAAATTACACCAACACCCCTACAGGAGGACAGGCAGAGGAAACGACAATATCCACTGATGATGCTGGAGCACAATGGGAATGTAGCACGATCTGTCAGCAGTGGTTATTTTCTTTGGACGGTGGCAGCTCATCCATGCAAACTTCCTGTCCTGAATATCTCCCTAATGCCCCTCTCAGCCAATACGTTGCTTCATAAAGAGCGACGATGCGGTATTAAGATGCAGCACAGACCACGCTGTTAACAGCCAGCCAACCAGCCTTTCATTTTCTCAATATGTTCACCACCAACACCACTCACCTTGAACAACACTGCCTGTCTGTCAGTTCTGCTCTGACCATGCTGGAAAACACACAGGACTCAGCATGCAGCTTACTTGATTCTTAATAAGAATGACAACATCCCTGTCCACATCCACAACATAAATGAGAACTGCATAATATAAAAAGGAATGAGAAGTGGGGGCAGAATGGTCAAATATAAAACACTTTTAAACGTTACACTACCATTGTATAGTACGTAACAGTATGAAAACTGTTGTATTTTTTGCAGTTACATATACAAAGTTTCAGGTTTTGTCATAAATATAAACCAGTCTGTGATGTAAAAAACTCCTGGAGTGCAATCAAGGTGCATCTTTCCCTGTGAAACCCAGTCCAAACATGAAAAAAAAAAA